>APFE030302877.1:0-125631 GCA_000404065.3 Pinus taeda
AATCGATGCAATGAAGGGGGGGCTCCACCCCCCCGGTTCACTACGCAAGTTAGTCATGGAAAGAATATAACACAACCCAACATTTTCACACTTGTCAATGCACACAAAGGAGCCGCTATAGAAGAGTGAATTTCCTCCAATATTGTGCTACTCCCAAAAAACTTCTTACCTCAGTAACTATTTTAGGCCTTGGCCAAGGGATCTATTTTCAACTCACCTCCTCCAACAATATGACCCAAGTAAACTAAAAAAGTTTTTCCATACTAACACTTTAACATCTTTAAATACATTTTTTATTTCTTTAAGACATCAATTACTTTTCTCACGTGCATGACATGTTTATCACGAGATTTAATGAAAATTAAAGTGTCACCTAAGTAGAATATAACAAACTCATCAAGAAATGGCCTCAACCCACCATTCATCACACGCATGAAGGTAGCAGGAGCATTACACAAACTAAAAGGCATAACTAGCCATTCAAGCAAACCTTGTTTTGTCTTGAATGATGTCTTCCAAATGTCTCCTTCCACAATTCTAATTTGATGGTAGCCACTCCTTAAGTCCAACTTAGTAAAATACTTTTCATCTTTCAATTGATCAAGTAAATCATCTTTTCCAGGCAATGGCTAATAATTATTTACGGTAATCTTCTTCAATGCATGAAATTTCGCACACATGCACCATGTTCCATCCTTATTTGGCACCAAAACAATATGTGACCCACATGGCAAAGAACATGGCATAATGATCCCTTTATCCAAGAACTCTTGAATTTTCTTTTTAATTTCTGCACTTTCCATCTCTGAAATCCTGTACATTCCAATGTTAGAAAGAGGACTATCTTGCTGCAACTCTATCTCATGTTGGATTCCTCTCTTGGGAGGCAATCCTTTTGGTTCCTGAAACATCTCATCATATTAGTTAACATAATCAACCAATTCATATTTCAATATTGAGTCACAACCTTGAAAAGCTTCATTATGAATATCATTTTTGGGTTTGATCATTACAAGCTCAAAATTCTTGCTAGAATTCACCGGTCTTTTCATCTGCCCCACATTAACAAGTGAAAGATTTAGTTTCTTGCTACGGGATCTTGCAATGTATTCTACTCCATCTTTGAACACATGATATTTGTTTTAATTTCTATGGAAGATAGCTTTTCTATCATAGAGATACAGGTTGCCCAAAACTATACCACATATGTCTAATGGCACAACATCAAGTTCCACTTCATCTATGAAATTTGCAGTAATTGTGAATTTCAGTCTACACTTTCTAGTTACTTGTAATTGTGCATTGTCAGACGCCCATCCTAATGGATATGGCTTATGATGTGGAACGGTTTCCACGTTTAAAATTTTGATAATGTTTTCAAAGATGAGATTGGCTTGAGAGCCACTATCAAGTAGAGTAACAATTTTTCTAGGTTTTGAGATTACCCTTATGTGAAGACATTCTATCTTGTTATTTTAATTTGGAGTTTCATTGTGTAAATTTGAAGTACTAGTGCTAGAAATGCATTGACGGTGCTGGACCCGCCAACATGTCTTGGGATCTCCTCAGTAAGAATTCCCAATTAGACCTCAGACCGTTTGGTGTAGGAGTCCTAGCAATGGGTCGTACGGTAATGCCTTGACCATGATTTCACATAGAGGAAGCTAAGATAACTCTATTGGTAGCAAGGGTGTGACATATCTAGTGAGTGAAGGAAAGTGCATGAGAGGTTCTAACACACTGGGGTTGAGATGAGTGCGCCCCTTGGAAACCTGTGATAGCATGGAGTTAAGAAGGGAATGCACGAGCAAAGATGAATCACAACATGGAAGGAAAGTTTGCTACCAATCCAAGGTGATGGTTGAACCACCAACACCTTTCAGAAAGATTCATACATACATACACAGAAAGCGGTACATGCATGCGTAAGGAAACATATACATATATCATTTCGAGTAAACTAGATAGCATAGAATACAATACAACATATGCATGAAATGTGCTGGCTCTTTTTATATTAAGAAGTGTAAATTCCAGTGATACAATATATCCATGTCCAACCACTAGTTCTGATAGTGGAACGTTACAGCCACAACCACCTGCTCCTCCAAAGAAATGTACTAGCTCTGCACGGTGGAGAAGCCAAGGCTCGTTACAATACTATCCAAGATCTCTCCAAGATAGTCTTATCGAAATCTTGGCTAACCAAAATCGTCTACAATGAGTTATAAGGGAATATTTATAGAAAAGGGTGGGGTGACCCTTGACATAACCCTTTGTGATAGTTCATCTACCCTCATGACCGTTCATCTACTCTATGAATGTTAGCTCTACTATCAACACTTGAACTGACACTTGAAAAGATGTTATATTACAATGCACATTACCCATGTAAGACAAAAATGGCTTCAGCAAGCCATGTAGACATCATTATGACTCAAACAACTATTGGAAGACCAACTCTTTGACATCTTCATTGTGGTTGATAATAGCGTATTGATTCCAAGATCAGTAGTCTGAAATAGTATCCGTGTGCTCCAAGGTGACATGTTTATAAAACCAAACTCTTGCCTCCATAGCATCTAGGTACACTACTCAGCCTCCTCTGTCCAACTTGTCTAAAAGCATGCACATCATTGTCTTCAATGCGGTCAGAGCAGCAACATACTTATGCATGATGTCTTCGCTGATGGGAAAGTCTGGGCTGGTGGCAATGCGCATCAACTCGTCAAAGTACGAGTCAAGATCTAGTCGGACCTATGCCTTTGTTTTCACCTGGGTGAGAGTCCCAATAGGTGGGATCACATGTGCGTGCACCACAACATCCATACTCTTGAATAGACTTGCATGGGAAGCTTGTATACTAGTGATGAGCTACGGGAGCTCTTCAAAGTTCCTGGATTTGACTCCGGAAACGTGCCTTCAGCTCGACTGCTCTGGGCTTCATCATCTTAGGTAAGTGAAGTTGGGCTCCCTTGTATCTCATCGTTCATATTTGCATGTAATCAACAACAACATGCACGTTTGCCAAGATACGTGCTCTTCTAACACATCGTTGTTGCCATCCATTGAGATGGACGATTGCCTTGTGCATGGTACCAAACTTGGAATATAACAATCCCATAACTATGTCAAGGGACAATACTTTATATATTATTTCATTCTTCAGTTCTATTCGGGAGGACATTTTTACCAACTCTCCTCCTTTCTTGGCCATTTGTAGATCCTTAGTCATTTGCTCATTCTCAACTATCAGAAAGCGAAGACTTGAGCTAGTGCCTTTGGCATATGCTCTAGTAGCATCAGCCAAGGCTTTTGGATGTTTGTGCACTTCAAATAAGATCAGTCATTCCTCAACTTGCGTAGGAATGTATGATCAATCATAGTCAACACTCTATAAGATTTCACAACTCTATGTTGAGACTCGTCGAATGAGATTTTGTGCATCTATCCTTCCAACTGGTCTCCAAGGATCTTAGTGCCTCCTTGGTTGCTTGAGAGTTCCTCATCTTCTAGATGTAGTGAAGTGGGTAAGTTGACCTCTTGATGAAGAGGCATGAGGTCGATGTCTTGTTCCAATTCCTGTTGCTCCATATCCATATCCAACTGTTGAAGTTCTTTCTCTATCTCATGAGTGAAGTCTTACTCCTTCGATGGTTCACCTTGTCTACCTGATGCTGATTGTTATGATGATTTCACTACTTGTATGGGCATTATTTCATTTGTTTGCACATGTTGCACCCCCTGTTGTACCTGTTGATGTTGCACTTCCCTCTCCTATTTGTGCAACTCTTGTTCCTTTCGAATTTTCTCCTTCAGCTCATGCAACTCTTTCTCTATTTCTTCCATTCTTTGTTTCTCCCTCTTCCTTTGCACAATTCGCTTATTACGTTGTTTCCTCTTCGCCTCTATATCCATAACTACTTTCTCTCCAACTAAATATTCTCGGAACTTGTAGCTTTGCTCTTCCTCCATGTGGTCGAAAATCTTTCTCTTTCCCTTATCGTGCACAATTATGTTCACCTCTACTAGTTCTAGTGCTCTCCAGGATGCTGCTCCACATTGCTTCACTAACCACTCTACAACAATGCTAACCTATTCATTGGGTCTTCAAAAATTGTACCAATATCTCCATGGGTCCTCCTCCAGCCAATGAAATGCCCTGTGGATCCAATTGAACTATACTTTCATGCAGTGATCTTTCACAAGACAATGTGGGTGATACAAATTGTAACTTCAGTGGTTGAATGGATACTTCTTTATCTACTATTCTTTGACATTTTCATCCTTGAAACTTCAGATCTCATATAACCCAATGCACAGTGGAAGACCAGGCCAAGGTGCCTTCTTATTCTGATGCAGTCTAACTGTCAATCCTACCAAGATGTGATATTTTATTTCTTGCATGACAAGTATGTCCAAGGAAAACTTCACAAGAACATGCAAAGGCTTCTCCACGCTGTACATACATATAAAGATGTCGTACGATGAGGCATACCAATGAGCTATGTCTATCAGTGCCTCCACTGCTACCTTCTACATGCATGGTGGATCCTGTTCAAATATCGTCTTGTAAATCGGGGTGATAAAATGATTAGACAACCGTGTGATAACTTCTCTGAAGTTGCATTTGGACACCAACATACAAATAAGTGTTCACAGTAGTCTCCATTGGTGACCATGCCCACTTCAAGGCTGGGAACTCCTGTCGAGCACATATTCCATCCAAGATGTAGGCGGACATGTAGATTTCTACTTTCATACATTTGGGGAGTTGTAGAGCCCTCATTGCATGTTACTTCAGTTGATGAGCCAATATGCCAAACCAGTTGCAAGGTTTTCCTTCTTTGGCCAGTTGATCTAGCATGATCACCCAACTCCTTTGGAAGGTTTCCATGCTTTCTTGGCCATACGGTCGAAATGAAAATATGACCAAGTATTGATATGCCTTCCACAGTATCTTCATCTTATAGACCTATTTGGGTGTCATCCTGGATCTATCTGGCTCCTTTACTTAGTTCTTCAAAATTTCTATGGATTTGGAATTGTTGCTTGGTAAGATGAA
This sequence comes from Pinus taeda, assembly GCA_000404065.3. Taxonomy (NCBI): domain Eukaryota; kingdom Viridiplantae; phylum Streptophyta; class Pinopsida; order Pinales; family Pinaceae; genus Pinus; species Pinus taeda. Next base: position 5,066 of record APFE030302877.1, read on the forward strand.
GTGAGTCTCCATGATAGTTACAAGCTCCGACATTTGATACTTCTCATTATAATCCTTTGCCCTGAAGGTTTCAATATTCGTCCCACTAGCATTGCTCAAGGTCATCGTCTCGGGATCAGTGTGTGAGACGATCAAGTGCATCATGTCTGCGGATGGAAGCACATGGTATCTGCGTGTAATCCAGTACAAACTGGTCTTGTGAATGTTCATATATACGTAGCAGTCTTTGAGATCTTCCCAAAATGTGCCTATAAGTGCATCAATCACCTCTTGCCATTTTAGTTTGATGTCCTTGTCGAGAATCAACTTGGTATCTTCATAGATCGATAGACTAGCGGACACTCACTCAACTACTACTCCAGTTGCACTTCCATCAATGTCCTTTGATCATGCTCCCTTGGAGGCCATTGATCCTGAACTATAAGAGGCAGACGAACACCTGCTAGATATGGAGACAAAGTGGCATGCATGGAAATAAATCTACTAGTGAAAAACAAAGAAAATTCGGGAATGACATAACACATACCTAGGGATTGGTAGGCAAAGATTACGCAATTTATTTTGGGAGGCATGAGTGGCTGATGGAATTGTACAATGCATATAGGCTGACTGCTGACTGTTGGAATTGTGTGATGCATAATTACAACTGGTAATGGTTGTAGGCTCAATGACTGCATTGCGCAATTTTCTAGGCCAATAGTCAATTTCCCTCATAATTGCATAAAGTAGGCCTAGGGAATAGCTCTTGGGCATAAATGCGTAATTATGGAGGGGAAGGCAGAGCCTTCCCTCTCAGAATTGCGAAATGTTGTCTTGGTGAGGTAGAGTTCAGGCCAAGGCTGCCCAAACCCGCTGATGGGAAACTGAATGCAAATGTGAAAGTGAATGCATGGTGACACTGATTGTAAGAAGAAGAAAATGATCATGCATGAAAACATTGAATGAAGGATTCAAAAAAAGAACAACATGCATGTGGGTGAAGCAAGTCACCAAATCGATGACCATTCGTGCAAAACAATTTCATGCATGTGATAGTAGTGAGATAGAAACAAAAATTGAAAGGGTGCTAACACAAGTTAGTATGCATTTAAATGAAAACAAACTTTCAAAGAATTCAAGAAAAAAACACTCACACAAGAAAAAACACAAAAAGTGACAAAAATGCTTTAAAAAGTTAGGTTGAGACCACTTACCCGTGAATAGCTGAGCCAGATATGTCGAAGAGTCCTGGATGTGTTGTGGGATGTCATAGATTGAAGATCAATGTGAAATAATGAGCTATGATCCATCAAATAAATAAGTTTGGGCTCATGACGCGGGTGCCACAAATCTAGGAAAAAGCGACACTTGGAGGAAATGTTCTAAAACAATCTTTGCATGTAATCTCCAGCTACTAAAAATAGCTCCCTGAATCAAGTGATTCTTTTTTGATGTTGCCTTTTTCTATTCTATAAAAAGAAATCAATGCATGCAAGTCAAGTTTCCTTGGCTCGGGTGGAACTGGTCAACCCAACTACACATGTAAGAGGTGGCTCAAACGCTAGGAGAAAATGTGCATTTCTGGATGGGAATTGGGCTGGCTACTTATGAGATTTGCATAATTTCTAGGCAGAGCAGCTGGCTGCTGGCCAGGATTGTGCAATTCCTAGGTTGAGCAGCTCTGCTAGGAATAATTGCGCAATGTTTTGGATGAAGCTTGACTGGAAAAATTGCGCAATTCTAGAGCCCAACAGGCTGCCAAACAGAATTGCACAATTTCTGCAGGGAAGGTTGGTTTCCCTCCAGAATTGTGCAATTTCTTGAAGGATATTCTCAGCGTGCAGCTAGACCAAGTCCGAAGAAATAGCCTATGAGGGGAATGCATCAAGCTCTGATAGATAGGCTGCCTTTTTGTAGGAAAATCACTGGAGGTTGTGTACTTGACAAAGCAAGACTTGCCGTTGTGAAAGGTTGGTAGGGACGCTCCAAAATGAAGCTAAGGAAAAATTTTGGAGGGTGGTTGTAGCTGCTACAACACTTGGCAACACACTAGTAGAGCTCCAGCTCACTAAATGGACCTTGTTCATGAAAAACAAGTCTAACACCTCCAGAAGTATTGTCCAGTTCTTAGTTTCTCTTGATTTCACACTAGCCTAATTATAAGATGTAGAAACTACCAAACTCTTGGTCGACTAACACACATTCCAAGCCAAGGAAACATATTTATTTTGATTGGTGTTGAGGGGTATATTGGTGCACAAGAAATATAATCGTCAGAGTCTTAGTTTCATCTTCGGTGTTTCTTTGCTGCCAGTAGGCCTAGACAATACCACAATGGAGTCATGTAGGAACAAAAGCATGGCTCCGCTTCCAACGAGCCTGGTCAGTACCTTGAAGGAGTTACTTGCATCACCTATTTATGCAACAAGCCTTTCTCTTCTTTCGAATTATTCTTTTTTCAGTTTTTTGAAATTTTCAATTTTCATTTTTTTCAATTTTTCATTTTCACAATTGTGCATAGCACATTCATTTCAGAGGTGGAAGAGGGATCCCGAGTTATTGAGAGCATAAGAGGTTATTCCTTCAGAGACGTAGTTTTTTATATACCTCTGACGTGCTTGTTAAGGTTTTCCCCCTCACCTTACTCTACTTGACTAAGCTAACAAGGGTTAACCCAAAAACAACTGACTATAGTAGGTGACACTAGTTAGTGCGCATGCGTTGTTTTCACCAAGGTTCGCTTCGAACAGTATGTATTTTCCTTCGATGTATGATGGACTAAATATAACAAGTTCATCATATAGAGTCAGGATGAAAGATAACCATGTAGTGATAGCAGTACAAGGCCTCTTGTACTTTACCCAACTTGTCTCAAGACTCACACATGGTTTCAAGCAAAACTAACCTATGAACAAAACAAGCAAACAAGAAAGCAGAAAAACAAACAAAAAAAGAAAGTAAGTAGAGAATCATGTAAGCAAACCAAGTGAAAGAAAACACTACTTCTACTCCTAAACTAATGGTGCATGGGTCTGATCACGTAAGTGATATTTCCAATGCAGCCACTGGATTGGTTGACCCATGTTGGTGAAGGCTCAGTCTACGAGCAACCCAGTTGTGCAGACTAGCAAGCAAGAAAGATATAGCAATGAAGACAAACACACTTTATGTTTAAAAGTGTCTAGGGGACATAAGTGAGTGCAAGGGCATGACAGGTAGTCCATGGATTTATCATGGTGTTGTGCGACACTGCATGCAGTTTTGAAGCATATGCACACTCTTGACTATGACATGCAAGAAAAAGAAAGAAACAAGGACAAGTTGCATCACACACACATGCTTGCAATGTAAGATTCCTCCAATGCATGAGCAATGGGATCATGTACTTCGAGTGGACGAAGCACAATATGTGTGTGAGCTTGATTTTTAATGTAGACAGATGAGTGTTGAGGAGCCTCGGGTGATTGAATAATTTCTTGATCGGAAGTGAAACTAACCCCAAGAGAGAAAGGGCCTGACATAACCATCAGCTTAGGCTGAAGTGCTTCGACAGTCTTTGTTGTTTCAACTTCATCATCAGATAGGTCATCATAAACTGATGTATTAGAAAAATAAATTGTGATAGAAACATGATCGTGATCGAATATGGGAGTAAATGGATCGCGATAGCCATGATCAGAAAAATCAATGATTTCATCAGCGTCCTCATGATCTAATGAATCAAATAGAGGGGTAGATGAAAAACGGAAAAATTCATCCTCTATTTTTCTGGAAAAGGCAGATGAAAAATCAACTGGATTTTTGATGAATAACTTATCCTCTCTATTTTCAGATGATGGACTGACATCTGGTGTATCCTGCAAGTAATCAACAATGGATTCATCTGTGGATGAAGATACAAATGTGAAATAATGGATGGAAGGCTCACCAAAAATGTCAGGAAAGAACGGAGGGGGATCAGACGGAAGGGAGTCATCCTTCATTGAGTGTTGATGATCAAGTTCCCACTCATACTCTTCATGAATGAATATGCATGTTGGTTGTGCAACACCAACTCTGTCAGTGTCTTGTGGTTGATAGTCACTTCTGACATTGACGAAATCTGTCTTTGATTGCACATCTCCATCACTAAAGAATAATGAGGAAGGCTTGATTTGAAACTTCTTCTTGGGATGAAAATATTTCTTAACACAGTACTTGAATCGGTCCCAAAGATAGAAAATTTTCAATTGGTCCTTCAGAGCTTGAAACTGCAAATCACAGAAGCGCTACCAAAAATCCATAGTTGATTCATGTAGGGCCTTGTATTGTTGCAATAGTTTTTGGTCAAGATGGTCTGGATGAAAATGATAGAAAGTGTCTTCAATGAGATCACAAAAGTGCTCAAGTGAGTGCATGATGTCAACTAGTAGGCTGCATAGCCATCGATGTGGAGATTCACGAAGTGTGTATGCAAGTAGAAAGATGGCATGTTCATTAGAACATCCATCTTCCTCATGAAGCATCGAAAGAAATTCATGTAAGAACTCAGGCAATCCCACTTCACCTTCACCATCGTACGTGTAAGTAGACAAGAGATCAAAAAACTCCCTCATGATGGTGACATATTCGTGATTTGGAAAACATCGCCGAGGGAGAAGAGAGCAAGAATCCATGATAGATATGCAAAGGTTCAAAGCATGATCAAAGGACATGGCTTGTCATCTAGCCCTCCTTTGAGCACCAGAAATGTTTACGGTGTTGGACCCACCAACACATCAATGGATCTCGTCGGTAAAAAGTCCCAATTAGACCTCTAGCAATTTGGTGTAGGATTCTAAGCTGTGGGTCATATGGTAATGCATGCCTTGACCATGATTTCACATGGAGGCAAGTAAGAAAACTTTGGTGGTAGCAAGGGTGTGACATATGTAGTGAGCCAAGGAAGGTGCATGAGAGGTTCTAACACACAGGGGTTGGGATGAGTGCGCCCCTTGGAAACCTGTGATAACACAGAGTTAAGAAAGGAACACACAAGAAAAGCTGCATCAAAACATGGAAGGAAAGTTATCTAGCCATCCAAAGTGATGGTTAAAACAACAACACATTTCAGAAAGATTCATACATACATACACAAAAAGATATACATGCATGTGTAAGTAAACAGATACATATAAGATTTAGAGTAAACAAGAAAGCATAGAATGTAATAGGACATATGCATGAAATGTGTTGGCTCTTGTTATATTAGAAAGTGTAAGTTCCAATCATACAATATATCCATGTCTAACCACTAGTTCCGATAGTGGAACGTTACAGTCACAACCGCCTGCTCCTCCAAAGAGATGTACCAACTTTACGCAATGGAGAAGCCAAGGCTCATTACAATATTGTCCAAGCTCTCTCCAATATATTCTTATCGGAAGCTTGGCTGACGAAAAGCCTCTACAATGAGTTATGATGGAATATTTATAGCAAAGGGTGGGGTTACCCTTGACATTACCGTTTGTGACAGTTCGTCTACCCTCATGACTCTTCATCTACTCTATGACTGTTAGGTCTACTATCGACACTTAAACTTAGAGTTGACAAGATGTTACATTACAATGCACATGTACCCATGTGAAACAAAAATGGCTTGAGCAAGCCATGCTAAACATCACTATGAATCGGACAACTGTTGGAAGACCAACTCATCGACATCTTCATTGTGGTTGACAGTAGCATACTAATGCCAAGATTAGTAGTCCACGATGGTGTCTATGTGCTCCAAGGTGACATCTTTCTAAAACTTGACTCTTGCCTCCATAGCATCCGGGTACACTTCTCAGGCTCCTCTGTTAAACTCATCTAAAAGCATGTGCATCATTGTCTTCAATGCAGCCGAACTAGCAACATACTCTTGCATGATGTCTGCACTGATGGGCAAGTCTGGGTTGGTGGAAATGCGCATCAAATCGTCGAAGTACAAGTCAAGCTCTAGTCAGACATGTGCCTTTGTCTTCACTTGGGTGAGGCTCCAATAGGTGGGATCACATGTGTGTACACCACAACATCCATACTCTTTAATACACATTCATGGGAAGCTTGTATACTATTGATGACTTGCAGGAGCCCTTCATAGTTCCGGATCTGACTCCAGATATGTGCCTTCAACTCGATTGGTATGGGCTTCATCATCTTAGGCAAGTGAAGTGGGGCTCCCTTGTATCTCATCATCCATGTTTGCATGTAATCAACAATAGCTTACACGTTCTCCAAGATACGTTCTCTTTTAACAAATCATCACTGCCATCCATTCAGATGGACGACTGCCTTGTGCACAGCACAAAACTTGGAATATAATGCCCATTGTTAGTGTCAGTATCTTCATCCCTCCGTTAGAGATCAAATCCTCTTGTTGCATTTCATATTAGCGGTCTCGCCCAGTCATCTACATTCCATTAGGCACATGGATCATCTGACGAGAGTGACTTCCCTACAGTTTCCCTCATGTCATTTACCTGCTGGTTCATGTTGTTTGCTCATCAAAAAGCATATACAGTCCTCTTTCTGTATTGAAGGTTGTAAAAGTCCATTTAGGGTTTCATTGTCAATTAAGTGTATGGTTTCATTAGGGTTTCGTCAAAAAATGTGTCAAAGTGTCTAATAAGCAACCAGCAAGCCATGATGAGGTTTCAACATCAATAAATTTCATCACCAAGTGTTTGAAAATGTGTTTTCCCTCAAAACTCTGTTTTAAGGAAAAAATAGAGTATTTAGCTTTTATTGTACAAAAATCATGAAAATTTTGTTTTTTCTCATTGTAAATTCCTTCATCTACACCCTGGTTTCTTTCCTTAGCCTAGAAGCTCCAACATCTGCAAAACAAGCAAAGCTCAGGTGATTTGGTTCATTGCAAAGCTAAAAAGAAGTGAAAAAGTCCAAAAAACAGAGTTTAAAGATAAAGTCATTTGTAAAACATTATGAAAGATGGTTTCATGAGCCAGAATTTCAAAAGCTCTTTGTTTATAAGCTATTCCTTCATTGGATAAGTTCATTTGCAAAAGATAAGCAAGACAGAGCAATTTTGGTGAGTGAGTGTGAAGTTTGGGTGAAAATTGCACTAGGTTGCTCGACGCGGCACACTGGGCAGTCGGCGCGGCGTATACAATCGGCGCAGCACACTGGGCCTTAGTATCCAGTGTAAAATAACAAGGGCACGGGGCATTGGGCGTGCCGCTCGACACACACAACCAGAGAACCCAAACACTGCCCAAACTCGCTCCAATCGCCCAAAATTGCATGGATTGATCTCGATACAAGTAGGTAGACCTTTCAAAGTTGTTTTCTATCCAAGTTCGATGATGGTTTGATGGTGTGTGTTTCATGGTGATTGTTTAAAATAATCAAACCCTACCTTTTCAAATACCTCAAAGAAACTTACTGTTAGGGTTTCAATTCACTATTTTGTCACCAAGTGCACTCTCTCATCCCATTTGTCCCTTGATTTCATTATTCCCTTAGTTCCCCTACCCCAAATTCCCTTTTCCAAAATCTCAAATTGTAAATCCCAAAACCCTAATCCTATAATCCCAAAACATCCCACATTTCCCTAACTAAAATATATCCCAACAGTCCCTTAATTCTCCACTATTCCCTCCCCTTACAGTCCCTCATTTCATTGTTTTCCCTTGGTGGCAAAAGTCAAACACATCATCAAAGGCAGTCCAAGACAGTTTGAGATATCACCACCTATTTCTCCAAGACAATTTGTCCACTAGCAGCCATGCCATCTGCTTCTTCATATGATTTTGAAGAGGATACCCAAAGTGACTCACCCACAAAAGGACATGCACCCAGGAGGCCTCATAGAGGGGGCAGACATATTAGAGAAGAACCAACCACTCTTGTTGAATTGCAGGCTTGCACTCCTGCCATCTCTTGTTTCCGACATCAGTCGTGTTATGAATTTTGTGAGAAGGTTGCTAGCATTCAGTTTCATCATGAGTTGGCTTGTTTGTTTGTACTGCATCTACATGCTGATCAAGTCACTCTAGTTGGTGTCACTTTCACATTAACAACATAATCCATTTCGATAGAAAATGACATACCTAACATTGGAGAGCCATGGAATAATAGGCAGAAAATTTACCAGCAGCATTATGAACCATATAGTAAGCCCGGCCTCTTGAGGCAGCTCAAGAGAGTGTTTCCTTTTTGATACCTTAGAGATGAATATGCTCCTTTAATGAAATTGATCATGAATTATTTCAACTGTGAGGGCCGGTTCTCTCGTCTGTATGCTTATCGTATCAGGCTGCTCATGCATTTTACCCGAGTACGGATGATGAACATTCCTTAGTTCATGTGTCCAAATATCGAAAGGATGACCACTCTAGTGCAGCACAAGACCCCTCAACATCAATTTAATAGTATTTACCATTTTGCTCTCATAAAAATTGTGGTTGTCCATCAGCTTGGCTTACAGGGAATCACTTGGGATGATTTCATCTCTTGTGAGTTTTTAGAGCTTCTTAGGGACCTTCAGAGACTTTCCATGAGACAGGTGGACCTTCTTATCAGCATGAAGGTCATGAGACACACACTGCTATTGTGCCAGTATTTATCACTTATCAGAAGGGCACCAGGAAGTTGTTCGCAGCAGCAAAGCAAGTGTTATCTCCACCTAGGGTGGAAGGGTCCTCGCTTCCGGCATCAGCACCATAGGTTCAGGACAAAGGCAAGAGGCCAATGTAGGATGAGGGGCATTCAGGTGAGTGAGACTTCATTCTTATTGAGGATGTTGATACAGACATGGGCCCGCAAAGCACAAGTCCCAAAGAGATCATCCAAGAGCAGTAGACAGAAATCAAAGCCTTGTCCCTAAGCTTGGAAAGGGCTAAGTGGATTATAAAATACTTGGAGCAAAGGAATAAGTAGCTTGAAGACTAGCAGGTGATCATGGAGTTACAAAACATTAGGAAGAACCACCAGGCAGCCCAAAGGAGGAGGGTGGAGTTCACTTCACTTGAGCAAGAGATCAATGCTAATCGGGAGTCTTGGCTCGAGAGAGTCAACATCCACTTAGAGAGGCTACTGAACAAGGCCGACAAGGGCAAGGCATTGCGAAGACACATGGCTTTTCATTACATGGCAAGGAATAAAGTTTGCAAGGAGTGAATAAGGAATTTAAAGGCAAAATTAAGCAAGGCATCAAAGAGGCAAAAGAGGCAAAAGGAGAATGCTTGACTTCAGATATTGGCCGAGGCATGCTTGGCTCAACATAGCTCTTGATAAAGAAGGTCTAGCCAAAATTTCAAAAAATTTGGAGCAATTTTTGCATTTTGGAAATTTTTTGCATAAAAAACAGAGTTTTCCTCCCTATGCGTCGCGCTAGGTGGCACTCGCTTTTGCTAGAAGGCTCCAAATCACAAAAACTTTGCATTTCTATATTTTTCATGAAAATTTATTCTTGCCTACTTATGGCCAAGAAATTTGGGAAGGTTTTGAGCCCTCAAAGAGGTCAAAAACACTCAAAAAATGACCTCACTGCCCCTATTTTGACACATAGGAAGTAGCCTTGGGAGATTTGGTTTTTGACAGGGCAAATGAAGGCCAAATTGAAAGAATTCCACTTGGTTTGGAAAGTAGATAGGCAAGCCTTTCCAAAGAGCCTACTTGGAGCTAAATTGGACATCAGGAAAGCCTCCAAAAGTAGGTCCAAACAGGCATGGTGCATAGAGATTCAGGTGCAGCGCATAGAGGGAAAATTGCCAGTTTGACCAAGTTTTGCTCTGTTTTTTGCCCAGCTTTGCTTAGTTTGACTTTTTCACTTTACTAATGGAAAATTTATGATGTAATATGATGAAAATTGATGGATCATCATGTAAATATGTTATATTTTTACTTTTATAGGTATATTCATCAGTTTAGAGGTTGTTTGAAACTAAATGAATCGGTTTCCTTGTTTCTAGAGGCATGATGTTATGGTTCCTAGTTTCTAGTTCTCAGTTTAGGATCAGTTGGATCAGCTCCTAAACATGTGATCTCGACCCCTAGAGGTAAGGATGAGCTATTTTCATCTATATTATGTTGTTTTTCAGTCATTAGCATGGTTGGACTCTTGAGAAAGCCTAGAGCTTCACTGTACACACACATCAGTATTTTGGCTAAGGAATTGAGACTAGGATTTGTAGCATTCTTTGGGATCCCTGTGGCATTTGTTTTGGTACAGTGCTTTCTTATGTTTTTGTGAATTTATTCATGTGTTATATGTATCATTTCTCTTTATTTCTTCTCATCTAAACAAACAAGAGTGTAAGTAGAATACATTGAGAAGTGCAGTGCTCTACTTGAAGTTTTCTTTAGTCTTTTAATGTTTTCCACTATTTGGAGAGGATCCATGGCTTCCCTTGCCTACTTCAACTCCTCCATAGTCTGATCCATCCACCTCACTTGATTTATAGTGCAAAATACAATTGCCTACCTTGCCCCATCGAAATCCCTGCAAGACTATGCCTCATTCCCTACACCCAAAATCTGCCTTTCCCTTAGAGCCCACAAAACATCTATTTATTCAAACCAACTCATTTTGCACCTATACCAAGCCTAAGATGAGTAATTATATGAGTCAATATCAAGTCCTTATTGATCATAATCCGCTGAGATTGACCCAGAGAGAGCCCTCTCCTGACCTAGTAGGGCTAGCTACTAGGCTGAGTGTGGTTTGATGTTGGCCCTGGATCCTACCTTTTCAGCCTGAGGTAAATCTAGACTCTAACATAGTGGCGACCATACTGGGGATAAATTGATTTTTTGTTAGTATTCTTGATTGTGAAACTATAGACGGAGTCTAAAGATTAGCCAGGTAAACTTTGAAACACTTTTGCTTTGCATTAGTGCAAGTAGATAAACACTACTTCAGTCAATCTCCGGTCTAGTCTTATTAATGAAAAATCTAACGTACAAACACCCCAGTACATTTGATGATTCTGAGCATTTGGATGATAAGCTTAGGATTTGATAGGCTGAACAAGTTTTAAATGTCCATTTGATCTCTTGGAACTAATATCACACTAGCTTCCAGAAGATATACTGGAGCCAATCGAGATCCAAATCCTCCTTGTGTATACAAGAATCCCAATCTTATTCCAAGAAACCTTCGTCAAGAGAGTTAGGTAATTCCCGTAGTCAAATCGCATTTTGTCCTGTGATTTTTGAGTATCTTGAAGAGCTTGATTTGGACGAACAGTTTGATTTGTCATTGCTTGAAACCAAATCTGAAAGTGCTCTTCGTTCTACAGCCCCAAATCCAAAATTTCTTGCAGTCTAGAAACTTTAAGGGCTAATACGTCGATTGAGGATTATATTTTGAGACAGATCCAAACTGCAATTGTGGCTTCAAATATCGTTGATTTCCCAGAAACTACATCTGCAACCCTTAGATCTTCCACAATCGCATCCAGCTCAAGGATTCCCACCAAACCACCGTTCATTCCCACCATCCCTATGCAGCCTATTATATCTGATCAAAATTCTACAGTGATATCACCTCCATCTACTCCTTCTACTTCTCAAACTTCCAAAATCACTACACCTACTAATACTCCCCATATGTCAGCTCCACCTACTCCCCAAAAATCCACAACATCGAGAGCGATGGCTGCTCGTTTTGCACCACTTATGCTGCCTTAGAATTTGGATGATATGCCCGCCGATTATCAAAGCAAAATTCCTTTGTTTTATGGCACTCTTGACAACATTACAGCTCAACAACATGTGGACAGAATGGCAGATCTCTTTGACCTTCATGAGATCGATGCAGAAAATGTGACAATGATACTGTTTGTACAGACATTTGATGGTGAAGTTAGGAAATGGTTCAGAGGTTTGCCCGTTGCAATTATATCTACATTGGCTGATCTACAAAGACAGTTCTTAGACCACTGGGAAGTGAAGAAAAATCCTCTTCAAATTCTTGCTGAATACAAGCACATCAAGTGGAACATTGGTGAGTCTATCCAATATTATTGCATCAGATTCAATTCCGTTTATAATGCAATCCCTAATCATCTAAGGCCACCCATTGGACTAGCCTTGATTAAGTTTCTGGACAGTTTTGATACTAATATGGCCTATCAACTAAGAGAGGGAGATCTGGCCACGTTGGAAGACATGCAGAAGATTGTTGTTAGCTTTGAAGCAAATCTGCTGGCCAAAACAGCTAGAGTAAGAGCAGAAAAGAAAGTCACTATAAAAGAAGAGTCCTCCTCGTGATAACAAGTACTTTAGAAGGTGGAGAAAATGCTAGAGAGGATGAAAATTGACAAACCTGAACCTCAAGTTAGAAATCCTAACTCCGTGGTCAGCAACAACCCCAATATAGAATCAAACAAAGAGAGTAGTGAGCCCAAGATCAAGCAGTGCAGCAGTCGGTGCAGACACCTCTATAGCAAAATTTTGTACATGGTCCGGAATTAGATGAAGAGGAAAATGTTATTGGCGAAGAAAATCATTTCTTTACGCTCGATGATATGCCTATTTTCATCATTGAGGATGAGGATTATTCCGAGAATTCAGCTAAACAAAGAGATCACAATTTTATTTTGGCAAATGAGACAGTTCTTGACGAAGAGTCCGATGAGTACCAAAGAGGATAGATGAATGCTTTGTCAGCTCAGCAGCGACAATATTCACTCTGAAACAGAGATGTGCCCGTGAACCCAATTCAAAAAAGGAAGGAGGCAGCAGCGTCAAAGAATGATCCTCCTAATGTGCAGAAAAAAGGAAATGGGACAACTGATCCTACCACCAGCAAAACGCCATCAGCAAATGACAGATCCAATCAGCCAAGTGGGTCAAAGGATAAACCTGAAAAAAAGGGTGTTGCAACGAAAGAGGTAGAAAAAGTTTAAGTTTTTAATTTCGAAAATGAAATTGCCAAGATAAAGATATCCATTCCTTTGATTGAGTTGATGAAGAATATCAATTATAAAGGTCAGGTTTCCAAAATTTTGAATTTAGATCCATCATCTGATATGGTGAATGTGGAGGATGACAGTCCTGAGTTGACTTTTGGACCAGCATTGGAAGGTCAGTCTCAAGATAGTGATGTAGCCCCTTTCTACATCAGCCTCAAGGTGCACGACTTTGTGTTACATAATGCTATGTTTGATTCCAGAGCCTCTCATAATCTCATGCCCAAGGCCATCATGGAGAAATTGGGACTGGACATTATGAGAAAGTATCATGACCTTTACTCTTTCAATTCCGGGAGAGTAAGGTGCATTGGTCTTATCAAGTATTTCATTGTCAGTTTGGATCAGATTCCGGCCAAAAATGTTTTGATGGATGTAGTTGTAGCGGATATACCTCCCAGATTTGGCATGCTTCTTTCTAGATCTTGGGGAGCAAAGATTAAAGGGACAATGCAACTTGATTTCTCCTATGCTACCATTCCCGTATTCGGTCAAATGAGGAAACTATACTGGGACCAAAAGATGAAATATATGATCACTAGCAAGGAGAAACCGGTAAATCATCTGATCAACTATCTACATACCGATTTAGAGTCATTTTTTTTTGTATTCAGATAGCTTTAATGATGTAATAGCCAAACAGTTCAAGTAGAAGACATTCCCGAAATCACTGAAAATTTCAGAGAAATCTTAAGGCAAGAAAGACAAAATATTGTTGAGCAATCAGCTAGTCAACAACAGCATAAATATGGGTAGCAAGAACAAGAGACAACCCATAAGGAATTTCAGCACTTAGAAGAGGATGAAGCGGGCCTGTGGTTCATGGATTTTGATGGTGCGGTAGGAAGGGAAGGTGCTGGAATTGGTATATGGATATGCAGCCCTATTTTCGCCCCAAACAATGTGCCAAGCAATGTAAGGGTCTGCTCTTATAAGCTAGATTTTGATTGTTCAAATAATGAGGCCAAGTATGAGGCTTTGATTACTGGTTTAAAAATTCTTAGAAAGTTGAATGCCAATAGGATTTCAATGTATGGCGACTATGAGCTGGTTATTAAACAAGTGAGAGGGGAATACCAAGCAAAACATCCTAGAATGCGGGCTTATCAAAATGAAGAGCTTGATATTTTGAGAGTATTTTCAGATTATACTTTAACTTGTGTTCCTCCTGCTCAGAATATCATTGTCGATTCACTGGCAACAGCAGCAACTAATCTGAAAGTGCCAATGAACTCAAACAACAAGTTTGAGACTCAAGTGAAACACCGCCCAGCTGTCCCGGACAATCAAAGGTATTGGCAAGTGTTTCAAGATGATGATGAGATCGATGAATTTCTACAAAACAAAGGTAAATTCAAAGACACTTCTATTGATGTGGAATATGATGATGGTGATGCAGATATAGAGGTAAATCAGATGGAGGTTTTTCAGCTCAAAGACAACATCATTCCTAAAGGTATAATCCCTTTAGAGGAGTTGTTCGATCATGATGATGTGGCACGGAAACTAAGTTTGCTGCCAACCGAAAAAGGAGTGGAGGATGTAAACATTGGATCAGTGGAAAATCCAAAGATGGTAAAATTGTCAAAAGAATTGCCTCCACAGGTAAAGCCCAAGTATATCAGCTTGTTATCTTCTTTCACTGATGTTTTTGCTTGGGATTATTCAGATTTGAAGTTATATGATACAAGTATCATTCAGCATGTCATCCCGCTCAAGCCTAATCAAAAGCCATTTCATCAAAAGTTGAGGAGAATAAATCCAAAGTTTCTACCCTCGATTGAGAAGGAAGTGAACCAATTGTATAAAGCTTGCATCATAGTTCCCATAAGGTTTTCAGATTTGATTTCAAACTTGGTACCCATGCGCAAGAAAACAGGTGAGATTCGACTAAACTTTCTTTGAAGGACAACTATCCATTGCCCAAGATGGATCATATACTTTAGCGAGTAGTTGGAGTATCCAGGATGTCACTACTCGATGGTTATTTAGGTTATAACCAATTCTGGTCCATGAGGATGATCGAGACACAACAGCATTCACCACTCCGTGCGGAACCTTTCACTATGCAAAGATGCCTTTTGGATTGAAAAATGCTGGTGCAACCTTTCAATGGGCGATGGACATCGCATTTGCCAATGAAAAAGATGTTTTCCTAGTTTTTTATCTTGATGACTTAACTATTTTCTCTAATTCAGATGAAGATCACCTATATCATTTGAAGATTGTGTTTCAGTGGTGTAGAAAGTATGGCATCTCGCTTAATCCAAAGAAAATTTTGTTCGCCATGGATGAGGGCAAGCTTCTTGGGCACATCATTTCAAAGGAGGGCATCCGCATTGAACCAACTCGGGTGGAGGCCATTCAAAATAATGATTTTCCAAGAAGTAAGAAGGAAATCCAATCCTTCAATGGTAAGATAAATGCTTTTACATCACTTTGTGCCCAATCTTGCAGAACACTTAATGGAGATCACAAATATGCTAAAAAATGATAGTGCAGTAAGGTGGACGAAAGAAGCAGTAAAATCTTTCAATCTAGTGAAATTAGCACTTTCTTCAGCACCAGTTCTTATTAGCTCTGACTATACTGAGGATTTTATTTTGTTTTCATTTGCCTCGGATCATATTATGGCAACGGTCTTGATGCAAAAAAGAGACCAGCTCAAGAAGCCAATCACGTTTTTTAGCAGAACAATAAGTGATGCAGCATTGAAGTATAATATTATTGAAAAATAGGCCCTTGCTTTGGTAAAATAATTCAAGGGCTTTCGGTTTTATATTTTGCATTCTCAGATCCTTGCTTATGTCCCAAATGCTACAGTTAAGGATGTCCTAGTGCAAATAGATCCGGAGGGGAGAAGAGGCAAATGGATTGCTGCCTTGTTGGAGTATGATTTGGAAATCAAACTGACAAAGCTTATTAAAGGACAAGGGCTAGCCAAACTAATGGCTGAGTCAAATATGCACTTCCTGGACATCAATCTAATTGCTGCTATGTCTGAGGAAAACGAAGAGAATTTTCCCATACAGGTATCAGAAATGTTCCTCCTTTCTCCTTGGTATTCAGACATTATTTATGTACTCAAAAATATGTCTTCACCACTTGGAATGGCTAAGAACAAGAGTAGAACACTGAAATTGAAAAATGCAAAATTTTGTATCATGAATGGTGCACTTTATTGGAAAGACCCTGGTGGTGTCTTACTAAATTGTTCAGTGGAACAAGAAGTGAAACAGGTAATGGAGGAGTTTCACAAAGGGGATTGCGGAGGCCATCTTTTTTGGAAGACAACCACCAATACAATCTTGAGAGCTAGGTATTATTGCCCAACCCTTTTTTCTTATGTGTACAAAACAGTGGCCAGCTACCATGAATGTAAGATTTTCCAAGGTAAGAGGAAGTTGCAGCCTTTACCACTCAAACCTGTTGAAGTCAGTGCTCGATTTCAGCAGTGGGGTTTGGATTTTATCAGTGAGATTCATCCTTCTTCTTCAGCGTAGCATAAATGGATCCTCATAGCGACAGATTATTTCACCAAATGGATAGAGGCAATACCTACAAGATAGGCCACCGATTCAGTAATTATCTCCTTTCTTGAAAATAACATTTTGTCCTGTTTTGGTTGTCCCAATAAGTTGATCACCGATAATGCAGCAGCCTTCAAATCGAAAAGAATGATTGATTTTTGTCATAAGTATCAAATCACTTTGGGGCATTCGACTGCCTATTATCCGCAGGGTAATCGATTGGTCGAATCCTCAAATAAGTCTCTTGTCAACATTAAAAAAAAGTTGTTGGAAATTAACAAGAAAAGTTGGCACAAAAAGCTGGTGAATGCACTTTGGGCAGACAAGTTAAGTCATAAAAAATCTATAGGCATGTCTCCTTTTGATCTTGTGTACAGTGTGGACATAGTTTTTCGACCTCTTTGGTAGTCTCGATGGTCAAACCTTTGCAAGAAGTAGGCAGTGAAGAGGATGGTTTGCAGCGGAGGATCAATCAAATGATTCACTTGCAGTAGACTAGGGAGTAGGTATTTCAAAATACTTTCAAGTTGAAGGTAATCATCAAGAGAATATATGACGAAAAACAAAGGCAGACAATTTTGAGATAGGAGATATAGTGTTGAAATCGGATGCAAGGAATGAGGAGAAAAGTAAACATGGAAAAATTGGAAATCTTTGGAAAGGACTGTACAAGATTGCTGCATATCATGGTCAGAACGCTTTCTTGTTGCAAGAGCTGAATGGTGAAGATTATCTGGGTGGAGTGGTCAATGGTCGACTCCTCAAGCGGTATTATTTGTGAGATGTTTTCTACTATTCTATTCATCATCGTATATACCGGTGTGTTTAAATTCTATTGCAAGTGTGTACTATTTTCATTCTTCAGCTTGGGGCCTAAGGTGAAGGCTATAAAGCTGGTGTTTGATTTCAGTTTTGTTTTGGTTCATTAGAGTCAGGCCTGTCAATCAATTTCAATCTTGAAAATGAGTCACTTTGAGTCACATTCAGTCCTGAAATTGAGTTTTTAAGTCAAGAGTTCAGTTTTGTTTCATTGATTTTATTGACTCCATAGCCCAATGGACAAAGGCACTGTCATCTTTCCCAGAGATCTGTAGTTCTTGGCACCTCCAAGGAGCTATCATCCCCATTGGAGCCAATGTTAGTGTCGGTATCTTCATCCCTCCATCAGAGATCAAATCCTCTTGTTGCATTTCATATTAGGGGTCACGACCAATCATATTCATTCCATTAGGCACATGGATCATCTAACGAGAGTGACATTCCTACAGTTTCCCTCATGTCATTTACCTGTTGGTTCATGTTGTTTGCTCATCAAAAAGCATGTACAGTCCTCTTTTTGTATTGAAGGTTGTAAAAGTCCATTTAGGGTTTCATTGTAAATTAGGTCTAGGGTTTCATTAGGGTTTCGTCAAAAAATGTGTCAAAGTGTCTAATAAGCAACCAGTAGGCCATGAGGAGGTTTCAACATCAATAAATTTCATCACCAAGTGTTAAAAAATTTGTTTTTCCTCAAAACTTTGTTTTGAGGAAAAATAAAGTATTTAGCTTCTATTGTACAAAAATCATGAAAATTTTGTTTTTCTCATTGTAAATTCCTTCATCTACACCTTGGTTTCTTTCCTTAGCCCAGAAGCTCCAACATTTGCAAAACAAGCAAAGCTCAAGTCATTTGGTTCATTGCAAAGATAAAAAGAAGTGAAAAAGTCCAAAAAACAGAGTTTAAAGATCAAGGCATTTGTAAAACATTATGAAAGTGGGTTTCATGAGCCAAAATTTCAAAATCTCTTTGTTTATCAGCTATTCCTTCATTGGATAAGTTCATTTGCAAAAGAGAAGCAAGACAGAGCAATTTTGGTGAGTGAGTGTGAAGTTTGGGTGAAAATCGCACTAGGTTTCTTGGCGCAAAGCATTGGGCAGGAGGCACGGTGCATACAACCGGTGCGGCATACTGGGCCTTAGTATCCAGTGTAAAATAACAAGGGTGTGACGCATTGGGCGTGCTACGCGGTGCACACAGCCAGAGAACCTAAACACTGCCCAAACTCGCTCCAATCACCCGAAATTGCATAGATTGATCTTGATACAAGTAGGTAGACCTTTCAAAGCTGTTTTCTATCCAAGTTCGATGATGGTTTGATGGTGTGTGTTTCATGGTGCTTGTTTAAAATAATCAAACCCTACCTTTTAAAATACCTCAAAGAAACTTGCTGGTAGGGTTTCAATTCATTGTTTTGTCACCAAGTGCACTCCCTCATCCCATTTGTCCCTTGATTTCATTATTCCCTTAGTTCCCCTACCCGCTAAATTCACTAATCCCCTATCCCAAATTCCCTTTTCCAAAACCTCAAATTGTAAATCCCCAAACCCTAATCCTATAATCCCAAAACATCCCACATTTCCCTAACTCAAACCTATCCCAATAGTCCCTTAATTCTCCACTATTTCTCCCTCCCCTTATAGTCCCTCATTTCATTGTTTTCCCTTGGTGGCAAAGGTCAAACAAATCATCAAAGGAAGTCCAAGACAATTTGACATATTAGCACCTATTTCTCCAAGATAGTTTGTCCACCAGCATCCATGGCATCTGCTTCTTCATATGATTTTGAAGAGGAGACCCAAAGTGTCTCACCCACAGAAGGACATGCACCCAAGAGGCCTCATAGAGGGAGCAGACATATCAGAGAAGAACCAACCACTCTTGTTGAATTGCAAGCCTACCCTCTTGCCATCTCTTATTTCTGACATCATTCATGTTATGAATTTTGTGAGAAGGTTGCTAGCATTCAGTTTCATCATGATTTGGCTTGTTTGTTTGTATTGCATTTACATGGCGATCAACTCACTCTAGCTGGTGTCACTTTCAAATTAACACCAGAATCCATTTCGATAGAAACCGACATACCTAACATTGGAAAGCCATGGAACAAGAGGCAGAAAATTGACTGGCAGCATTATGAACCATATATTAAGCCCGGCTTCTTGAGGCAGCTCAAGAGAGTGCTTCCTTTTTGATACCTCAGAGATGAATATGCTCCTTTAATGAAATTGATCATGAAGTACAGCTATCAGGGCCAGTTCTCCCATGTGTATGCTTATAATATCAGGTTGCTCATGCATTTTACCCGGGTATGGATGATGAATGTCCCTTACTTCATGTGCCGAAATATCGAAAGGCTGACCCCTCTAGTGTAGCACAAGACCCCTCAGCAACAATTTAACAGTATTTACCATTTTGCTCATAACAATTGTGGTTGTCCATCAGCTTGGCTTACAGGGCATCACTTGGGATGATTTCAAGTTTTTTAGAGCTTCTTAGGGACATTCATAGACTTTTCACAAGACAGGTGGACCTTCTTATCAGCATGAAGGTCATGAGACACACACTGCTACTGTGCCAGTATTTATCACTTATCAGAAGGGCACCAGGTAGTTGTTCGCAACAGCAAAGCGAGTGTTATCTCCACCTGGGGTGGAAGGTGCCTCACTTCCAGCATCAACATCATAGGTTTAGGACAAAGGCAAGAGGCCAATGTAGGATGAGGGGCCTTCAGGTGAGCGGGACTTCATTCTTATTGAGTATGTCGATACATACATGGGCCTGCAAAGCACAAGTCTCAAAGAGATCATCCAAGAGCAGCAGATAGAAATCAAAGCCTTGTCCCTCAACTTGGAGAGGGCTAAGTGGATTATAAAATACTTGGAGCAAAGGAATAATCAGCTTGAAGACCAGCAAGTGATCATGGAGTTACAAAACATTAGGGAGTACTGCTACGCAGCCCAAAGGAGGAGGGTCGAGTTCACTTCACTTGAGCAAGAAATCAACGTTGATCGGGAGTCTTGGCTCGAGAGAGTCAACATCCACTTAGATAGACTGCTGAACAAGTCTGACAAGGATAATGCATTGCTGAGACACATCGCTTTTCATTACATGCAACGAATAAAGTTTGCAAGGCGCAAATAAGGAATTTGAAGGCAAAATTAAGCAAGGCATCAAAGAGGAAAAAGAGGCAAAAGGAGCATGATCGACTTCAAATATTGGCCAAGGCATCCTTGGATAAGCATAGCTCTTGATAAAGAAGGTCCACCCAAATTTCAAAAAATTTGGAGCAATTTTTGCATTTTGGAAATTTTTTGCACAAAAAACAGAGTTTTCCTCCCTATGCGTCGTGCCACGTGGCGCTTGCTTTTTCTAGAAGGCTCCAAATCACAAAACATTTGCATTTATGGATTTTTCATGAAAATGTATGCTTGCCTACCTATGTCCAAGAAATTTGGGCAGGTTTTGAGCCCTCAAAGAGGTCAAAAACACTCAAAAAATGACCTCACTGCTCCTATTTTGACACACAGGAAGCAACCTTGGGAGATTTGATTTTTTATGGGGCAAATGAAGGCAAAATTGAAAGAATTCCACTTGGGTTGGAAATTAGACAGGAAGGCCTTTCCAAAAAGCCTACGTGGAGCTGATTTGGACATCGGGAAGGCCTCCAAAAGTAGGTCCAAACAGGCATAGTGCATAGAGGAAAAATTGCCAGTTTGACCAAGTTTTGCTCTGTTTTTTGCCCAACTTTGCCTAGTTTGATTTTTTCACATTCCTAATGGAAAATTTATGATGTAATTTGATTAAAAATGATGGGTCATGATGTAAATATGTTATATTTTTACTTTTAGAGGTAGATTCATCAGTTTAGAGGTTGTTTGAAATTGAATGAATCAGTTTCCTTATTTCTAGAGGCATGTTGTTATGTTGCCTAGTTTCTAGTTCTCAGTTTCGGATAAGTTGGATCAGCTCCTAAACATGTGAGCTCGACCCCTAGAGGCAAGGATGAGATATGTTTTTCTATATTATGTTTTTTTCCAGGCATTAGCATGGTTGGACTCTTGAGAAAGCCTAGAGCTTCATTGTACACACACATCAGTATTTTGGCTAAGGAATTGAGACCAGGATTTGCACCATTCTTTGGGATCCTTGTGGCATTTGTTTTGGTATAGTGCTTTCTTATGTTTTTGTGAATTTACTCATGTGTTATATGTATCATTTCTCTTTATTTATTCTCAACTAAACAAACAAGAGTGTAAGTAGAATACATTGAGAAGTGCAGTGCTCTACTTGAAGTTTGCTTTAGTCCTTTAATGTTTTCCACTATTTGGAGAGGATCCGTGGCTTCCCTTGCCCTATTCAACTCCTCCTCAGTCTGATCCATCCCCCTCACTTGATTTATAGCGCCAAATAAAATTTCCTACCTTGCCCCATCGAAATCCCTGCAAGACTATTCCTCATTCCTTGCACCCAAAAGTTGCCTTTCCCTTAGAGCCCACAAAACATCTATTTATTTAAACAAACTCCTTTGCACCTATACCTAGCCTAAGATCAGTAATTATATCGGTCAATATCAAGCCGTTAGTGATCATAATCTATTGAGATTGACCCGGAGAGATCCCTTTCCTGACCTGGTAGGGCTAGCTACCAGGATGAGCGTGGTTTGATGTTGGCCCTAGATCCTACCTTTTTAGCCTGAGGTAAATCTAGGCTCTAACATAGTGGTGACCATACTGGGGATAAATTGATTGTTTGTTAGTATTCTTCGTTGTGAAACTACAGACAGAGTCTGAATATTAGCCAGCTAGCATTTGAAACACTTTTGCTTCGCATTAGTGCAGGTAGATAAATGCTACCTCAGTAAATCTCCGGTCTAGTCTTATTAACGAAAAATCTAACCTGCAAACACCCCAATACATTTGATGATTCTAAGATTTTAGATTAAAAGCTTAGGATTTGATAGGCTAAACAAGTTGTAAATGTCCATTTGATCTCTTAGAACTAATATCACACTGGCTTCCAGAAGATATACCACAGCCAATCCAGATCCATATCCTCCTCTTGTATATAAGAATCTCAATCTTATTCCAAGAATCCTTCGTCAAGAGAGTTCTGTAATTCCCATAGTCAAATCGCATTCGTTTCCTGTGATTTTTGAGTATCTTGAAGATCTTGATTTTGATGAACAATTTGATTTGTCATTGTTTGAAACCAAATCCAAAAGTGCTCTTGGTTCTACAGTCCCGAATCTGGAATTTCTTGCAGATCTAGAAACTGAAAGGGCTAATAAGTCGATTGAGGATTATATTTTGAGACAGCTCCAGACTGCAATTGTGGCTTCAAATATCGTTGATTTCCTAGAAACTGCATCTGCAACCCTTGGATCTTCCACAATTGCATCTAGCTTAAGGATTCCCACTGAACCGTTGTTCATTCCCACCATCCCTGTGCAACCCATTATATCTGATCAAAAATCTACAGTGGTATCACCTCTGTCTACTCCTTCTACTCCTCAAACTTCCAAAATCACTACACCTCCTCATACTCCCCATACATCAGCTCTACCTACTCCCCCAACATCCCCAAGACCGAATCCACTAAGAGCGATGGCTGCTCGTTTTGCACCCCTTGTGCTTCCTTAGAATTTGGATGATATGCCCACTGATTATCAAAGCAAAATTCCTTTGTTTGATGGCACTCTTGACAGCGTTACAACTCAACAACATGTGGACAGAATGGAAAATTTCTTCGAACTTCATGAGATCGATGCAGAAGTGTGACAATGAGACTGTTTGTATAGACATTTGGTGGTGAAGTTAGGAATCGGTTCAGAGCTTTGCCCACTGCAAGTATCACTACATTGGCCAATCTACAAAGACAATTCTTACACCACTAGGAAGTGAAGAAAAATCCTCTTCAAATTCTTGCTGAATACAAGCACATCAAGCGGAACGTTGGTGAGTCCATCCAAGATTATTGCATCAGATTCAATTCCGTTTATAATACAATCCCTGATCATCTAAGGCCACCCATGGGGCTAGCCTTGATTAAGTTTTTGGACGGTTTTGATACTAATATGGCCTATCAACTAAGAGAGAGAGATCCGGCCACGTTGGAAGACATGCAAAAGATTGTGGTCAGCGTTGAAGCAAATCTGCTAGCCAAACGAGCTAGAGTAAGAGCAGAAAAGAAAGCCACTATAAAAGAAGAGTCTTTCTTATCATAACAAGTACTTCGGAAGGTGGAGCAGATGCTAGAGAGGGTAAAATTTGACAAACTTGAACCTCAAGTTAGAAATCCTAACTTCTGTGGTCAGCAATAGCCCCAATTTAGAATGAAACAAAGAGAGAAGCACAACAGCTGGTGCAGACACCTCTAAAACAAAATTTTGTACATCGTCCGGAAACAGATGAAGAGGAAAATGTGATTGGCAAAGAAAATCATTTCTTTATGCCCGATGATATGCCTATTTTCATCTCTGAGGATGAGGAGTATTTCGAGAATTCAGCTGAACAAAGAGATGACAATTTTATTTTGGCAAATGAGACAATTCTTGACGAAGATTCCAATGAGTACCAAAGAGGATACATGAATGCTTTGTCAGCTCAGCGGTGACAATATTCACTCCAAAATAGAGATGTGCTCGTGAACCCAATTCAGAAAATGAAGGAGGCAACAACATCAAAGAATGATCCTCCTGATGTGCAGAAAAAAGGAAAAGAGACAACTGATCCTACCACCAACAAAACACCATCAGCAAATGAGAGATCCAATCAGCCAAGTGGGTCAAAGGATAAACTTGAAAAGAAGGGTGTTGCAGCAAAAGAGGTAGAAAAAGTTTTAGTTTTTAATTTGGAAAATTAAATTTCCAAGATAGAGATATCCATTCTTTTCACTGAGTTGATGAAGAAAAGAAATTATAAAGGTCAGGTCTCCAAAATTTTGAAATTAGATCCATCATCTGATATGGTGAATGTGGAGGATGATAGTCTCGAGTTGATTTGTGGACCAGGATTGGAAGGTCAGTCTCAAGATAGTGATGTAGCCCCTTTCTACATTAGCCTCAAGGTGCACGACTTTGTGTTGCACAATTCTATGTTTGATTCCAGAGCCTCTCATAATCTCATGCCCAAGGCCATCATGGAGAAATTGGGACTGGACATTACGAGAAGGTATCATGACCTTTATTCTTTCGATTTCGGGAGAGTAAGGTGCATTGGTCTTATCAAGGATTTGGTGGTTAGTTTGGATCAGATTCCGCCAAAAATGTTTTAATGGATGTAGTCATAGTGGGTATACCTCCCAGATTTGGCATGCTTCTTTCCAGATCTTGGGGAGGAAAGATTAAAGGGACAATGCAAATTTATTTCTCCTATTCTAACATACCCGTGTTCGGTCAAATGAGGAAACTATACCTGGAACAAAAGATGAAATATATGATCACTAGTAAGGAGAAACCAGTAAATCATCCGATCAACTATCTACATACCGATTTAGAGTCATTTTTTTTGTATTCAGATAGCTTTAACGGTGTAAATAGCCAAATAGTTCAAGTAGAAGATGTTCCCAAAATCACTGAAAATTTTACAGAAATCTTAACATAAGAAAGAAAAAATATTGTTGAGTAATCAGCTAGTCAAGAAAAGCATAAAGATGGACAGCAAGGACAAGAGACAACCCATAAGGAATTTCAGCACTTAGAAGAGGATGAAGTGGGCCTGTGGTTCATGGATTTTGATGGTGCGGTAGGAAGGGAAGGTGCTGGAATTGGTATATGGATATGCAGCCCTGTTTTCACCCCAAAAAAAGTGCCAAGCAATGTAAGGGTATACTCTTATAAGATAGTTTTTGATTGTTCAAATAATGAGGCCGAGTATGAGGCTTTGATTACTGGTTTAAAAATTCTTAGAAAGCTGAATGCCAAAAGGATTTCAGTGTATGGCGACTCCGAGCTGGTTATTAAACAAGTGAAAGGGGAATACCAAGAAAAACATCCTAGAATATGGGCTTATCGAAATGCAGTGCTTGATATTTTGAGAGTATTTTCATATTATACTATAACTTGTGTTCTTGGTGCTCAGAATATCATTGCCGATTCACTTGTAACAGCAGAAAGTAATCTAAAAGTATCAATGAACTCAAACAACAAGTTTGAGATTCACGTGAAACACCACCCAGCTGTCCCAAACAATCAAAGGTATTGGCAAGTGTTTCAAGATGATGATGAGATCGATGAATTTATGCAAAACAAAGGTAAATTCAAAGACACTTCTATTGATGTGGAATATGATGATGGTGATGCGGATATAGAGGTAAATCAGATGGAGGTTTTGCAGCTCAAAGACAACATCATTCCTAAAGGTCTAATCCCTTTAGAGGAGCTGTTTGATCATGATGATGTGGCATGGAAACCAAGTTTGATGCCAACCAAAAAGGGAGTGGAGGATGTAAACATTGGATCAGCGGAAAATTCGAAGATGGTAAAATTGTCAAAATCATTGCCTCCACAGGTAAAGGCCAAGTACATCAGCTTGTTATCTTCTTTCGTTGATGTATTTACTTGGGATTATTTAGATTTGAAGTCATATGATACAAGTATCATTCATCATGTCATCCCCCTCAAGCCTAATCAAAAGCCATTTCGTCAAAAGCTAAGGAGAATAAATCCAAAGTTGCTGCCCTCGATTGAGAAGGAAGTGAACCAATTGCATAAAGCTAGCATCATAGTTCCCATAAGGTTTTCAGATTGGATTTCAAACTTGGTACCCGTGCACAAGAAAACAGGTGAGATTCGGCTATGTATTGATTTTAGAAATCTAAACAAACTTTCTTTGAAGGACAACTATCCATTTCCCAAGATGGATCATATACTTCAGCGAGTAGTTGGAGTATCCAGGATGTCGCTACTCGATGGTTATTTGGGTTATAACCAAGCTCTGGTGGATGAGGATGATCGAGACAAAACAACGTTCACCACTCCGTGGGGAACCTTTAACTATGCAAAGATGCCTTTTGGATTGAAAAATTATGGTGCAACCTTTCAACGGGTGATGGACGTCGCATTTGCCAATGGAAAAGATGTTTTCCTAGTTGTTTATCTTGATGACTTAACTGTTTTCTCTAATTCAGATGAAGATCAGCTATATCATTTGAAGATTGTGTTTCAGTGGTGTAGAAAGTATGGCATCTCGCTTAATCCAAAGAAAAGTTTGTTCACCATGGATGAGGGCAAGCTTCTTGGGCACATCATTTCAATGGAGGGCATCCGCATTGATCCAGCTCGGGTCGAGGCCATTCAAAAGATTGATTTTCCAAGAAGTAAGAAAGAAATCCAATCCTTCAATGGTAAGATCAAATTTTTACGTCACTTTGTGCCCAATCTTTGAGAACACTTAAGGGAGATCACAAATATGCTCAAAAAGGATAGTGTAGTAAGGTGGACATAAGAAGCAATAAAATCTTTCAATCAGCTCGAACTATACTCAGTACCTACAAGACAGGCCACCGATTCGATAATCATCTCCTTTCTTGAAAAAACATTTTTTCCTGTTTTGCCTGTCCCAATAAGTTGATCACCGACAATGCAGCAGCCTTAAAATCGAAAAGAATGACTGATTTTTGTCATAAGTGTCAAATTACTTTGGGGAATTCAGCTGCCTATTATCTGCAGGGTAATGGATTGGTCGAATCCTCAAATAAGTCTCTTGTCAACATTATAAAAAAGTTTCTGGAAATTAACAGGAAAAGTTGGCACAAAAAATTGGTCAATGCACTTTGGGCAGATAGGGTAAGTCACAAGAAATCTATAGGCATGTCTCCTTTTGAGCTTGTGTATAGTGTGGACACAGTTTTCCCAACCTCTTTGGTAGTCCCAATGGTCAAACTTTTGCAAGAAGCAAGTATTGAAGAGGATGGTTTGCAGCGGAGGATCAATCAAATGATTCACTTGCAGTAGACTAGGGAGGAGGTATTTCAAAATACTTTCAAGTTGTAGGAAAGCACCAAGAGAATACATGACCGAAAAGCAAAGGCAAACATTTTTGAGATAGGAGATATAGTGCTGAAATGTGATAAAAGGAATGAGGAGAAAAGTAAACATGGCAAATTTGAAAATCTTTGGAAAGGACCGTACAAGGCTTCTACATATCGGGGTCAGAACGCTTTCTTGTTGCAAGAGTTGAATGGTGAATATTATCCGGGTGGAGTGGTCAATGGTCGCCTCCTGAAGTGGTATTATTTGTGAGATGTTTTCTGTTGTTCTATTCATCATTGTATATACCGGTGTGTTTAAATTCTATTGCAAGTGTGTACTGTTTTCATTCTTCAGCTTGGGGCCCGAGGTGAAGGATATAAAGATGGCATTTGATTTCAGTTTTTGTTTGGTTCATTAGAGTCAGGTCTGTCAGTCAATTTCAGTCTTGAAAATCAGTCACTTTGAGTCACATTCAGTCCTGAAATTGAGTTTTTAAGTCAAGAGTTTAGTATCTTTTCGTTGAATTTATTGACTCCATAGCCCAATGGATGAAGGCACTCTCAGCTTTCCTAGAGATCTGTCGTTCTTGGCACCTCAAAGGAGCTACCATCCCCATTGGAGCCAATGTTAGTGTCAGTATCTTCATCCCTCCATCAGAGATCAAATCCTCTTGTTGTGTTTCATATTAGGGGTCCCGCCTAGTCATCTGCATTCCATTAGGCGCATGGATCATCTGATGAGAGTGACTTTCCTATAATTTCCCTCATGTCATTGACCTGCTAGTTCATGTTGTTTGCTCATCAAAAAGCATATACAGCCCTCTTTTTGTATTGAATGTTGTAAAAATCCATTTAGGGTTTCATTGTCAATTAGGTCTAGGGTTTCATTAGGGTTTCGTCAAAAAATGTGTCAAAGTGTCTAATAAGAAACCAGTAGGCCATGAGGAGGTTTCAACATCAATAAATTTTATCACCAAGAGTTCGAAAATGTGTTTTTCCTCAAAACTATGTTTTGAAGAAAAAACAAAGTATTTAGCTTTTATTGTACAAAAATCATGAAAATTTTGTTTTTCTCATTGCAAATTCCTTCATCTGCACCCTCGTTTCTTTCCTTAGCGTAGAAGCTCCAACATGTGCAAAACAACAAAGCTTAGGTCATTTGGTTCATTGCAAAGCTAAAAAGAAGTGAAAAAGTCCAAAAAATAGTGTTTAAAGATAAATTCATTTGTAAAACATTATGAAAGTGGGTCTCATGAGCCAAAATTTCAAAAGCTCTTTGTTTATAAGCTATTCCTTCATTGGATAAGTTCATTTGCAAAAGAGAAGCAAGACAGAGAAATTTTGGTGAGTGAGTGTGAAGTTTGGGTGAAAATCACACTAGGTTGCTCGACACGGCGCACTGGGCAGGAGGCGCGGCGCACTGGGCCTCTGTATCCAGTGTAAAATAATAAGGGTGTGGCACATTGGGCCTGTTGTGCGGCGCACACAGCCAGAGAACCCAAACAGTGCCCAAACTCACTCCAATCGCTCGAAATTGTATGGATTGATCTTGATACAAGTAGGTAGACCTTTCAAAGTTGTTTTCTATCCAATTTCGATGATGGTTTGATGGTGTGTGTTTCATGGTGCTTGTTTAAAACAATCAAACCCTACCTTTCAAGATACCTCAAAGAAACTTGTTACTAGGGTTTCAATTCACTGTTTTGTCAACAAGTGCACTCCCTCATCCCATTTGTCCCTTGATTTCATTATTCCCTTAGTTCCCCTGCACCCTAAATTCACTAATCACCTATCCCAAATTCCCTTTTCCAAAATCTCAAATTGTAAATCCCAAACCCTAATTCTATAATCCCAAAACATCCGACTTTTACCTAACTAAAATCTATCCCAACAGTCCCTTAATTCTCCACTATTTTTCCCTCCCCTTACAGTCACTCATTTCATTGTTTTCCCTTGGTGGCAAAGGTCAAACACATCATCAAAGGCAGTCCAAGACAGTTTGACATATCAGCACCTATTTCTCCAAGACAGTTTTTCCACCAGCAGCCATGGCATCTGCTTCTTCATATAATTTTGAAGAGGAGACCCAAAGTGACTCACCCACGGAAGGACATGCACCCAGGAGGCCTCATCGAGGGGGCAAACATATCAGAGAAGAACCAACCACTCTTGTTGAATTGCACGCCTTCCCTCTTCCCATCTCTTGTTTCCGACATTAGTCATGTTATGAATTTCATGAGAAGGTTGCTAGCATTCAGTTTCATCATGAGTTGGCTCATTTTTTTGTACTGCATTTACATGGTGATCAACTCACTATAGCTGGTGTCACTTTCACATTAACACCAGAATCCATTTCGATAGCAACCGGCATACCTAACATTGGAGAGCCATGGAACAAGAGACAGAAAATTGACCGGCAACATTATGAACCATATATTAAGCCCAGATTCTTGAGGCAACTCAAGAGAGTGTTTCCTTTTCGATACCTCAGAGATGAATATGCTCTTTTAATGAAATTGTTCATGAAATATTTCAGCTGTGAGGGCCAGTTCTCCCGTCTGTATGCTTATCATATCAGGATACTCATGCATTTTACTCGGGTATAGATGATGAACATCTCTTACTACATGTGCCAAAATATCGAAAGGATGACCCCTCTAGTGCAGCACAAGACCCCTCAGCAACAATTTAACAGTATTTACCATTTTTCTCTCATAAAAATTGTGGTTTTCCATCAGCTTGGCTTACAGGGCATCATTTGGGATGACTTCATCTCCCGTGAGTTTTTCAGAGCTTCTTGGGGACCTTGAGAGACTTTTCATGAGACAGGTGGACCTTCTTATTAGCATGAAGGTCATGAGGCACACATTGCTACTGTGCCAGTATTTATCACTTATCATAAGGGCACCAAGCAGTCGTTCGCAGCAGCAAAGCGAGTGTTATCTCTACATGGGGTGGAAGGGGCCTCACTTCTGGCATTAGCATCACAGGTTCAAGACAAAGGCAAGAGTCCAATGCAGGATGAGGGGCATTCAAGTGAGTGGGACTTAATTCTTATTGAGGATGTTGATACAGACATGGGCCCGCAAAGCACAAGTCTCAAAGAGATCATCCAAGAGCAGTAGGCAAAAATCAAAGCCTTGTCCCTCAACTTGGAGAGGGCTAAGTGGATTATAACAATACTTGGAGCAAAGGAATAAGAAACATGAAGGCCAACAGGTGATCATGGAGTTACAAAACATTAGGGAGAACCGCCAGGCAGCCCAAAGGAGGAGGGTGGAGTTCACTTCACTTGAGCAAGAGTTCAACGCTGATCGGGAGTCTTGGCTCGAGAGAATCAACATACACTTTGAGAGACTACTGAACAAGGCTGACCAGGACAAGGCATTAATGAGACACATTGCTTTTCATTACATGGCAAAAAATAAAGTTTGCAAGGCGCAAATAAGGAATTTAAAGGCAAAATTAAGCAAGGCATCAAAGAGGCAAAAGAGGCAAAAGGGGCATGATCGACTTTAGATATTGGCCGAGGCATCATTGGCTTAACATAGCTCTTGATAAAGAAGTTCCAGCCCAAATTTCAAAAAATTTGGAGCAATTTTTACATTTTGGAAATTTTTTGCACAAAAAATAGAGTTTTCCTCCCTATGCACAGCGCCATGTGGCGCTCGCTTTTGCTAGAAGTTTCCAAATCACAAAAACTTTGCATTTCTATAATTCATGAAAGGTTATGCTTGCCTACCTATGGCCAAGAAATTTGGGTAGGTTTTGTGCCCTAAAAGAGGTCAAAAACACTCAGAAAATGACCTCACTGCTCCTATTTTGACACATAGAAAGTAGCCTTGGGAGATTTGATTTTTGACAGGGTAAATGAAGGCCAAATTGAAAAAGTCCACTTGGGTTGGAAAGTATACAGGAAGGTATTTCCAAAAAGCCTAATTAGAGCTGATTTGGACATCAAGAAGGCCTCCAAAAGTAGGTCCAAACAGGCATGACACATAGAGATTCAGGCGCGGCGCATAGAGGAAAAATTGCCAGTTTGACCAAGTCTTGCTTTGTTTTTTGCCCAGATTTGCCTAGTTTGACTTTTTCACTTTCCTAATGGAAAATTTATGATTTAATTTGATGAAAATTGATGGATCATGATGTAAATATGTTAGATTTTTACTTGTAGAGGTAGATTCATCAGTTTAAAGGTTGTTTTAAACTAAATGAATCAGTTTCCTTGTTTTTAGAGGCATGCTGTTATGTTGACTAGTTTCTAGTTCTCAGTTTAGGATCAGTTGGATCAGCTCCTAAACATGTGATCTCGACCCCTAGAGGAAAAAATGAGCTATTTTTTTCTATATTATGTTGTTTTTTAGTCATTAGCATGGTTAGACTCTTGAGAAAGCCTAGAGCTTCATTGTACAAACACACCAATATTTTGGCTATGGAATTGAGACCAAGATTTCTAGCATTCTTTGGGATCCCTGTGGCATTTGTTTTGGTACAGTGCTTTCTTATGCTTTTTTGAATTTATTCATGTGTTATATGTATCATTTCTCTTTATTTCTTCTCAGCTAAACAAACAAGAGTGTAAGTAGAATACATTGAGAAGTACAGTGCTCTACTTGAAGTTTTCTTTAGTCTTTTAATGTTTTCCACTATTTGGAGAGGATCCATGGCTTCCCTTGCCCTCTTCAACTCCTACTCAGTCTTATCCATCTACCTCACTTGATTTATAGTGACAAATAAAATTGCCTACCTTTCCCCATCGAAATCCCTGCAAGACTGTGTCTCATTCCCTGCACACAAAATCTGCCTTTCCCTTAGAGCCCACAAAACATCTATTTATTCAAACAAACTCTTTTGCACCTATACCTAGCCTAAGATCAGTAATTATATCAGTCAATCTCAAGCCTTTGGTGATCATAATCCGCTGAGATTGACCCGGAGAGTGCCCTCTCTTGACCTGGTAGTGCTAGCTACCAAGCTGAGCGTGGTTTGATGTTGGCCCTGGATCCTACCTTTTTAGCCTGAGGTAAATCTAGGCTCTAATACCTACATAACTGTGTCAAGGGATAATACATCATCTAATATTTCCTTCTTTAGTTTTTCTCGGATGGATGTTGTCACCAACTCTCCTCCTTGCTTGGCCGTCTATAGCTCCTTAGCTATTCGCTCATTCTCAGATATCAGAATGCAAACACTTGATCTATTGGCTTTGGCATATTCTCTGGTAGCATCTGCGAAGGCTACTACATGTTTGCATATGTTAGACATGATCAATCATTCCTCAACTTGCATAGGAGATGTATGATCACCCCAAGTCAACACTCTGTGAGACTGCACAACTCTATGTTGAGACTCGTCGAACAAGATGTTGTGCTTCTCTCCTTCTGGCTAGTCTCCAGGGATCTTAGTGCCTCCTTGGTCACTCGATAACTACTCATATTCTAGATGTGGTGAAGTGGGTAAGTCAACCTCTTAGTGATGAGGCATGAGGTTTATGTCTTGTTCCAATTCATGGTACTCCATATCTATATCCAACTATTGAAGTGTCTTCTCTATCTCACAGGTGAAGTCTTGCTCCTGCAATGGTTCACCTTGTCTGCCTAATGCCAACTTTTCTGATGAGTCCACTACCTGTACAAGGGTTGTTCCATCTATTTACACATGTTTCACCACCTGTCGTACCTGTTTCTTCTGTGCTTCCCTCTCCTATTTTTGCAACTCTTGTTCCTTTCATAGTTGTTCCTTCAACTCATGCAACTCCTTCTCTATTTCTTCCATCCTTTATTTCTCCCTCTGCTTTTATGTGATTCAATTATTTCATTGTTTCCTCTTTTCCTCTATATCAATAACTACTTTCTCGGCAAGTGGATATGCTCGAAACTTGCAAATTTTCTCTTCCTCCATGCGATCAACACGCTTTCCCTTGTTGTTGTCGCACATAGGTATGTTCACCTACTGTTCCTGCTGCTTTTGGTGCTCTCCAAGATGATGCTTCACGTTGCTTCACTAACCACTCCATAATGAATCTGACCTGTTCATTAGGTCTAGAGAAACTATAGAAATATCTCCATGGGTCCTCCTCCTTCCAATGGAATTCCTCATGGATCTAGTTGCACTGTACTCTCATGTAGTGATCTTTCGCAAGACAATGTGGGTCATATGGATTGTAACTTCAGAGGTTGAATGGATACTTCTTCATCTACTCTAGTTCAATGTCTGCATGCTTAAAACTTAGATATCATATAACCCAATGTGTAGTGGAAGAGTGGGCCAAGGTGCCTTCTTCCAGTGTTGTCTAGTTGTCAATCCTACTGAGATGTGATATCCTATTTCCTGCGTGATAAGTATGTCCAAGGAAAACTTCGGTAGAACATGCAGAGGCTTTCCATGGTGTACATATGTATGAAGGTGTTAGATGGTGAGGCATACGAATCATCTATGTCTATTAGTTCCTCCATTGTGTCCTTCGACATGCAGGGTTGATCCTGTTCGAATAACATCTTGTAAATCAGGGTGACAAAATGATCGGACATCCATGTGATAACTCCTTTGAAGCTGCATTCGGACAACAACTTCCAATAAGTGTTCACAACAGTCTCCACTGGTGACCATGCCCACTTCAAGCCCATAAACTAATATCAGGCACAGACTGCATCCAAGATGTAGGAAGACATGTATATTTCTACTTGCATACCTTTAGGCGGTTGTCAATCCCTCATTACTTGTTCCTTCAACTAATGAGCCAACATGCATGACTAGTTTCAACGTTTTCCTTCTCTCGCCAGTTTATCCAACACGATCACCTAACTCTATGGGAAGGTTTTTGTGCTTTCTTGGCCATACAGTCAACATGAAAATATGACCAAGTATTGATACACCTTCTGCAGTATCTTCATCTTGTAGATCTAGTTACGAGTCATCCTGAATTTAGCCAACTCCTTTACCCAGTTATTCAAAATGTCCCTGGAGTTGGCATTATTGCTAGGTAAGCTGAAGGGAGTCTCGATGATAGTTACAGGCTCCAACATTTGATACATACCATCATAATCCTCTACCCTGAAGGTTGCAATATTCATCTTGTTGACACTACTCAAGGTCATCATCTCAGGATCAGTATGTGCAGAAATCCAATGTATCATGTTTGTGCATGGGAGCACAGGGTATGTGCATGCAATCCAATGCAAGCCGAACTTGTGAATGTTCAAGTATACCTAGCGATGTTCGAGGTCTTCCTTGAATGTGCCTATAAATGCATCATTGACCTCTTAACATATTATTTGGATGTCCTTGTCTAGAACCATCTTGGTATCTCCATAGGTCGGTAGACTAGCGGACACTCACTCAACTATTGCTCCAGTTGCACTTCCATTAGTGTCCTTTGATCTTGCTCTCTTGGAGGCTATTGATCCTAAACTATAAAAGGCATATGAACACCTGCTAGATATGGAGGCAAAGTGACATGCATGGCAAGAAATCTATCAGTGAAAAACAAAGAAAATTTGGGAATGACATAACACATACCTGGGGATTGATAGGAAAAGATTGTGAAATTTCTTTTAGCAAGCTAAGTGACTCACTAACAAACCTGCACAAAAAGCAGTCTAGGCTGTCTAAGAGGCATGACTAGCTATTGGAATTGCGCAATGCACAATCTAGGCTGACTGTTGACTGCTGAAATTGTGCAATACACAATTCTAGCTGGCTATGACTACAGGCTTAGTAACTCCATTGTGCAATTTTCTAGGCCAGCAGTCACTGTCCCTCAGAATTACGAAATTTAGGCACGAGGAACAACTTCTAGGTATAAATGTGCATTTATAGAGGGGAAGGCAAATCCTTCCCTCTCAGGATTACGTAATGTTGTCTTGGTGAGGCAGAGTCCGAGCCAAGGCTACCCAGACCCACCGACAGGAAACTAAATGAAAATGTGGAAGTGAATGCATGGTGATAATGAGTTTAAACAGTAGAAAATTATCATGCATGAAAACATTGAATGAAATATTTATAAAAAACAACAACATGCATGTCGATGAAGTGAGTCGCCGAATCGACAACCATTCGTGCAAAAGAATTCCATGTATTCAACAACAATGAGATAGCAATGAAAACTAAAATGGTGCTAGTATAAGATAGTATGCATGTAAATGATAGCAAGCATTCAAAGAAATCAAGCAAACAACTCTCACACAAGTGAAAAATCAAAAGCGATAGAAATGCTGAAAAAGACAAGTTGAAACCACTTACCCTTGAATAGCTGAGGCAGATTGTTGAAGGATCTTAGATGTGTTGTGAGATGTCAGAGCTTTGAGATTGATGTGAAAGAATGAGCTCTAATGCATCGAATAAATAAGTTTGGGCTCATGACACACATGCCAGAAATCTAGGAAAAAGCAACACTTGGAGGAAAGATTCTAAAATGATATTTGCATGTAATCTCCAGCTACTAAAAATAGCTCCCTGAATCAAGGGATGCTTTTTTTGCATGTTTCCTTTTTCTATTCTGGGAAATGAAAGCCATGCATGTAAGTCAACTTTACTTGGTCTCGGGTGGAACGGTCAACCCAACTACACATGCAAGTGGTTTCTCAACTATTGGGAGAAAATGCGCATTTTTGGATGGGAGTTGGGCTAGCTACCCAGGAGATTTTTGTAGTTTTTGGGAAGGGAAGCTGACTGCCACTCAGGATTGTATAATTCCTGAGCTGAGCAACCTCGCTGGGAAGAATTGTGCAATTTTTTGGATGAAGCGTGGCAGGAAAAATTCTGCAATTTTGGAGCCCAAAAGGCTGCCAGACTGAATTGCACAATTTTTGGAGGGAATGTTGGTTTCCCTCCAGAATTGTGCAGTTTCTTGAAGGATATTATTAGCTTGTGGCTGTACCAAGTCTAGAGAAACAACCTGTGAGGGGAATTCATAAAGTTGTGGTAGACAGGTTGCCTTTCTATAATAAAACCATTGGAGGTTGTGCACTTGAAAAAACAAGACTTGCTGCTATGAAAGGTTGGTAGGGAGGCTCCAAAACGAAGCTAAGGAAAAATTTTGGAGGGTACTTGTAGCCGCTACAACACAATGGATTATTTTCCTTTCATACCCATGGTCGTAATTTTAGTTTCCTCACCCGAATCAGATCCCAAATCCTCTAGAGTGGTTGCAGCTATCTTTTGTTTTCCATTGTTGTTGAATTGGTTTGGTTTCATCTCAGGATGAAGCCTCCAACAATGAGCTTCATCGTGACCCTGTTCAAAACAATGCTTTCATGTTAATTTCTCTCCTTCCTTCTTAATGGATGCATTTTTCTTCCCTTTCCCTTTGAAACCCTTTTCTTCTCCTTTACCCTTAAATGGATTTTTACTACCCTCTTCTGGATTATTTTTCCCTCTTGCCTCAAGATGAGTGGCTTGCACACCAACCTCATATAGATTATTAGGATTAAACATAAGGATAGTATTCCTAAGGTAACTGTGTAAACCCCCTATATACTTCAACAATGTTTCTTGTGATTGGAAATATACACCTAACATTAGAGACCTTCTTCTAAATTCTTGGGTGTAATTTGCACATTTTGACCTTTAAGTTGTCTAAAGTTCTGCCAATCCATGGTGGCTTTCTAGATATATGCTAGAGGGTAAAACTATCTTTTAATTGCAATAATTAAATTAGACTAAGAAATTGAGATCTTAGCATGTTTTTTTGTCTCTTCTTGTCTCTTGGATTCCCACCATACTAATGTTGCACCCACCAGTCTCAAGGTAGTTAGTTGAATCTTTATGTCATCATATTGAAGGTTATGAATTCTGCAATAGACCTCCAACTGACGAACCCAATTGTCAAGATTATCTGCATTCACTTCACCATTATGCATGGGCAGTTCAAATTTAACATCAAGTTTTAATAGGGGTTTTTTACCAATTCCTTTTAAGGTATGTTGATGAGTATGGGTAAGGGTTGTATTAGTGGAAGAGGGTGAAGATGAAGATGATGGTGGAGAGGGTGGAGGTTTACCTCCATTTCCATTACCCCCTCCACCTGAGGAACCTTCTCCTTTTGGAGGCTTGGAGCTTTCATCATCCAGTCTTATATTCCTCTCTTCATAGAGGACTTTCACCATCTCTATCATGTCAAAGAAAGCCTTCCTAAAAACCTTCTCACCCTCTGTCATATTTGTAGGCTCTCCCTCATGTGACATGCTCATTGAAGCTTCAACTACAATTTTAGGTAGAAATGGTGGTGGATATTATGGCAATCTTGCACTCCTTTTCCTTGAACCAAATTCAGGACCTTCAACCAGCTTTCCTTCTCCCCTCTTGAGCTTCAATCTTGTATGCATCACATTCACTTGCAAACAGTTAAATCCCCCTACACGAAGAAAACCAAGAGCTATGATACCAAACTTGATCTAAATTGGAAAATTAGTTTTATTGTGCTAAATTTCTTTTCACAATATGTTAAAAGTGCTTAAGGATTCATGAGGTTAATTGCAAGTTTAAACATGAGTTTTTGAGCTCTTCTTTGTAAATTTCATGTACAAATTAACATAAACAAATGAATGAACAACAACATATAACATACATGAACATCACAAAAACAACATCACAATAGCACATGATGAAGGAGTTCACCCCACCTCGGCTATGTCTCCTTGGTCCAACTTCCAATGGCTTGGCCCTCTCTATTATATTCAAAAGTGTGAATACATTAGTTTACAATGTTCATATAACTCTGAAACCTATTCCAATGGCTCCAGAATACCCAAAAATGCCTATCTAACCTCGTTTTTCTGCTGATTTGGACAAAACCTGAAGAAGTTATGGCTTCTCCAAGTTTTTCTCCTACTCAAACCTCAATATCCCCAAAATCTACTACCATCCTACAAATTCATCCCCAATTCTGCTAACTAAGCACTGATTTCACCTAATTCTGGGTGAAATTGTTGGTCATATTAAATTCCCTTTAAGGCCTTAAATCCAAAAATTTTTGGTCACATAGGGGGCCATTTTCCTGGGTCTAAGGCCAACATCCCATCCCTGTCAGTCAGGCCCCCACTCTACTCTTCCGTGGTCCCATGGAGTGGCACGCACCCAAGGGCTAGCCCTCATGGTTGGCCCTTTCCCTAGATGGTGCAACACGTTAAATTCAAATAAATGCGACAACCATAGTTTAATAAGAGCTAAATGTATGGCACATTGGAAATTGGTTTGGACTTGGTGTTTGGAGGTCACAGGTTCGACCCCCACCACTACTACTCAAACCTTAACTGATTTTTGGTGGCCCTCACGTTGCCACATGGTAGCCTATGGTTGGCCACCAACCATCCAATCAAACTCGTCCAAACCAGCACCAATAACAACATGCCACTTGGCAACACACCATTCACTAGAGGTCAAACAATCACTTGCCCAGTCACCCTCCCACATAGGCATGCTTTGCCAGCGTCTGTCAATAATAGGGACTGCTGACTCGGTTGTCTACATTTTCTTTTAAATTTTTCTATTTAGGAAAACAAACATAATATGTTTCTGGAAGCATACAAAGTTCATTTCACATGCAACGAGTTGTGTCGGATTCAGGATGACAAGCACTATGTTGTCCCTTAGGTTCCACACTAATCCAACAACTCTTAATTTTTAGCAAATTTTGAGCACCTGATTAGGCACCCATAGCTATTTTTGATGGATCATATGATAAGATGTATGATGATAGTATTACTAAATTTTCTTATTTCTAAGAGTAATTTATTTTGTGACGATCGAAAGCGCCTATTTAAAAAATTAAAAGGATGTTATTATGCATATGAGTATGTAGTTTGTAAAATCACTATTTAATATATTAAGGGGATGTTATTATTCATGCCATTATGTTGCATTTAAAATCACTAACTCTAACTTTTCATGTTCTTATGATGAGATTTTCCTCTTCAAGATCACATTGGCAAGATTCCATTCGTCATGGTTCAATAGGTGAAAAAGTTGATGGCGGAAACAAAACAAGAAATACACATACATATATGCAAACAAAACATCACACTAGAATTTCTAATTACCATTATTCAGTTCCCTTGAACTAAATATTATTGTCCTTCAAGGTAGGTCCACTAGTATAGTTCACATACAATCTAAGACAATTTGTATGAACTTTTTACACCATTGTCATTTTACAGTAAGGAATCTAATGAAGTTTTGTTTTATTACAACATTTATGAATGTGTGGTAGTGGATGTATTTATATCAAACTATACAAATACCCCAAAAAATGAGCTCCAAAGTTGACAAATTCTTTTGCTCTAAACATTATTGTTTTCATTTCTTGGGAATATATATACTTACACCTCTGCTTCTAATGTATTTTTGAGTATATTCAAGAGGTCAAACAAAAAACCACACCGCTATTGGCATGCCCTTTGCGCCTCTTGGTGCAAATGCTAGTGTTAAATTAGATTAGATCTATTTTAACTCAAGAAGAGAGATTAAATATGGAAAACCTATCCCTCTATTTGGTGAGTACCTCAGAAATTAAAATGAATATAGGATATTATAGTATTTGGTGATGGAGGGAAGGTGAAACAATCACTAGCACATTAAAGATACCTATATAGTTTAGTATACCTTAGTTTGACTTGCTTTGTGGGTCATTGATAGCCCATTATTCAGATGTCTTAGTTTGAATTGTTTTGTGGGTCATTTATCTCCCATTAATTGGATGTCCCTCAGGGTTTTTAGATGACGTTGCACCCATGGTTAAACCTCAACCCTCGATCTAAAAGGAATCAATCGATTCAATGGACTACCACAGACTCATCACTTGTGACATGGTCTCACATAGACCAAAACCCATATACATTATGACGTTGTGACACAAGCTATGAGACAATATTTCCAATGAAAGGAAACCAAATATGACCCACAAATTAAAAAAAAAATTAAAGTGAAAATACTAAAATATGGATTCAAAATTGCTTGAGAATTAAAATAGAATTTGGAAATTGTTTTGGCCATACAAAGCTGAGACAATAAAGTGAAATGATGCATTACGTCTACTCTCTATACTTTTTCCTTTTAATGGGATTCTTAGTCGGTGTTTCACTAACTAGTTTTCATATCAAGTCTCATGCAAGGTCAAGACTCTTTGAGATAGAAGAGGTAGACTCATAAAATTTGAAATACATTTTCAGTGCAATGGGAACCGAGGGAGAAAAGGGGCAAGTAAATCTATTAGGTGCTCTACATTTTTAGTAGAACGGTTGACTAGATCACTTCTAGTAGACGAAACAATACTTATCCTAGAAGATGTTTCCATGGAACAAGCTTTCAAAGCACAACTCTCTCTTGGTAGAGGTTGAGGCAGAGGATATAGAAGCAGTAACAAGTGAAGTAGAGGTAGATTAGAACATCATCATGCAATAGAGTAGTCAAGACCTTCACAAAACCAAACAAAAAGAAGCATAACATGGAGAAAGCCTAATGTATAATGTTATTACTACAAGAAATTTTGGCATTATGAAAATGAATGTAGAAAGAAAAATTTAGATCAATAAAGAGGCAGTGTCCATCTCTCTAACAGTGAAGGAGAATCCTCTAAAACAATGCTTCTTTTCAGCCATCTTTGTGAAGATAGTCACATTGAGGGCCTTTGGTTATTGGATAGTGGTTGTAGCAATCGTATGACAGGTAACAAAAATCTACTTTCTTGCATTGATGCTTCCATAATATCTGAAATTATCCTTAGATATTGTTCATGTATTAAATCGAAAGGGAAAGTATTGTCCCTATTCTTGCCAAACACAACCAACAAAAATATATACCTAACGTTTATTATCTTCCACATCTGAAGCATAATATAATTAGTGTAGGTCAATTTATGGAACACGGTTATGATGTAATATTCGAAAGGAACACATGTTATATCTATGGCAAACCTCCCAATGGAAGAATCATATAAAAGGTTGAAAAAACCAAGAATAGGATGTTTCCATTGAGTCTTAGAAGTTGAAATCTTTCAGAGTATTTTGACCATAATGTGTCAAGAATAGATGAGTCTCATATATGGAATTCTAGATATGGAAATATTCCTTTCAAAAGTCAAATTCTACTTCAAAAAAATTCAATGGTCATTGGTCTCCCTGGTATGAATGAAAAAAATTGTAACTATGAAATTTGAATTCTATGAAAGCACAAAAGAGATAGCTTTTTTACATCTTCCACTAGAGAAAAAGAGCCTTTAGACCTAGTCCATACAGATGTATGTGGCCCGATGCAAATACATTCTATTGGTGGTAGTATTTATTTTCTAACATTCATTGATGATTATAATAGGAAGATATGGTTTTATTTTCTCAAAAATAGATCAGATACTTTCTCAATATTTAAAGAATTCAAAGAAGAAGCAAAAAGACATAGTGCAAAACCTTTGAAAGTACTCTGGTCCGATCTTGGAGGAGAACACAACTCTAATGAATTCAAATATTTTTGTCAATAGTAAGGAATGATCATGCAAAACAAAACAAGATATACTCCAAAACAGAATTAAGTAGTAGAAAGGAAAAACCAAACAATCATGAGTATGGCTAGATGTATGTTGCATGAGAAGAATTTTTCTGATGACTATTAGGTCTATTGTTGGCTTAGGGGGTCTTGACCCAAGTTCAGAGTTGGTTGTGCTAAAAAAATCCCTGCACTACTGAACTTTCACCATCAATCTGTGGTGCATGCACTGAAGTCTCACCCGAAGCAGTATGGGGGGATGCTGGAACCAAGTTTCCGCACCTAGAGATTAATGTGATGTCCTTCTGCAACCTAGATCTGCCTTCATGCAAATATTTAAGTGCTCATGACCTATGGCAGTAACTTCCTTGAACCAACCTCTAGACCTCTGCGAAGGTCTACAACTAGCTTTTGCACACCTTGAATAGGCGAATTAGCTACTTACGCGCACCATAGATTACTTTTAGACCAATATCTACTCAGATCCACCTAAGTGTTCGAGAACTTTAACAAACAATGTTATGATCTTCGCATAATCAGTTAACATTAATTAAGTTCAAATAATAAGATGGATCAAGTAAATTCGCACATCAATACATCATTATTTTATAAAGACATCATTCCATCATAGCATATATCGCAATCATACATAACAGAAGTAAAGAGCTTAAACATGGGAATTTCTACAATAATTTTCTTTATTGATCTTTAATATAGGTTTATAGACTCAATACTTCCCTGCATAGTCAGCTGCAAGGGTCCACACACTTAGTTGCAGACACTATTCTAGGCCTCTGTGCACTCAGTTGTAGAGCCTTCCCCTCCTCTAAGACTTCTATCTCTGTGCTAGGATTCTTTGCTCGTTCCCATATACTTCTTCTTACTTTTCTTAGACTCTCTAAGACACACTTATTTATACAATCCCATGATCCACAGACCATGGGTAGATCTCAAAAGCCAACTCAAATTTACATAAAGGAGGGTAAAAACGATTTTTGACTCTTAACTAGCTACACACTTCGCAAACACAATTTGCGGAGACTTTCATATTTTTACATCAAAACATGGGCTTGACCCCATCCCAATAGGCCCCCAACACAAAAGTGGGACTCGAGCCACTCAGCTAGCATGGTCATCCTGCTGTGAAGATCCCCTAGCTCAACTTGT
Organism: Pinus taeda; assembly: GCA_000404065.3. NCBI lineage: Eukaryota > Viridiplantae > Streptophyta > Pinopsida > Pinales > Pinaceae > Pinus > Pinus taeda. The sequence goes on from APFE030302877.1 coordinate 47,944, forward strand.
ACCACTGCCACCTCAACCGTGCTATGCGTGGCTCCCTGCTTGAATTCCTCCACTAGCTGTTCTGTGGATGGTCATTCACTGGATCGCTTGATTTTCTGCTGCATAAGATGCAAGTTTTCCAAATTTTCCTGTATGTTGGCTAAGATTAGGTAGGCTTTGTCCAACCAAGGACCCAACCTGGCCTTAAGGACTGCTTCTTTTTTCTACGTGGTTTCCACTTGTGAAAGGAGCTACTTTGCCTCTTGCAATTTGGCAAGGCGTTGTGTTGTATCAATTGTGCGTGCTGTCACCCTTACTTCATCGTACTATTGTTAAAGCTCATGGATGTTTTTGTTTAATATCTACATGGTTAGATCCTCCTACAAGCTCCTCACCACTTCCATGGCCTTTTCATACAAAATTGTACAACTAGCCATCACAACATCCACAATAGCTATCCCTTCCTTGACATCAACTTCGCGTTGTTCCCTAACTTCTAGTGGAGTCGAAGGTTATGATTTAAGTTCCAGTTCAATGATTTTCATATTAAGTTGAAATTGAACTTTGGGCACCTCTATCTTAGCATCACGGATTCCCACATCAAGTTTTTGGATCTTGGCCTCGAGCGGTGCCTCCTCAGGTATGTGCAACTTTAGCACTATGTAGCATGCCTTTGCAACAGTGACTGCCAGCTGGGCACTCTATGCCTGGATCATTTCCTTTTCCTTCAAGGCTTTTGTCTTTTTAGTGAACATTTGCTCATTGTTCACCCTATACACACTGATTAAATTGAGGGCCCGCTGCTCCTGCACTCTCAATTCTGTTGTCACACCAGTCTATAGTGTGTGAAGATATTAGTTGTGGAGTGATGTAACGTTGAGGTTGATATTCTTTAGAGTAATTACGATGACCTTGTCATCAACCAATTCCACACTTAGGGACCCTTTTGGTAGCCCAATTGTCCTTAGGTCCACTCACCTGACAAGTTTTGCAAGCTGACTTGTCCCTGGTGCCAGGGTCATCTGTGGAGCACCCACTTGACCTGCTCCCATTTGTATCTTACTGGTCTGGATCTACAATTCCCATAGATCCTTCTGAATAGTGCCTAATGACTACAGGTGTTTTTTTTCAAATTGTTGCAATAGCTCAGTGGTGGTGTCACGCACTTTATCGTCGATTTTGTCGATGTCACCCTCTGTCAGCATAGTGGGATCCAATGGTGGCTTAGTTGTTTGGACTCCTTTCGGGGCCCCTCAATCTATTGTTCTTTATACCTTTTGACCTGGAATGGAGTGCTCTATCCTTCATCATTGCCACCACCCTGCACTAACTGCTCTTCTTCCTCGGTCTGGGGCGAAGGGGATTTACTGCTTTGATCAGAGTTACATTGTTCTCGTTCAACCTACTACTTTGTAGCACGCTCTTTTCCTAATTGGGCCATCTCCTCAGCTTCCTTCCTCCACTACACAACCAACTTCTAGGCACTTGTTTTGCTGCCTCCTTCTTCATCTTCTTCGTGGAACTCCCCGCACCTTTACTCGTACCCGCGGCTAGGTCAAACAGAGAATGCCAATCTGCTAGCCACTGCTTGATGACTTCCTAAATCACATCATCTGTGGTAAGATATGGCAGATTGAACCACTTCTACTCCTTATCCTTCCATGCCCTAATATACATGCAATGGACATTTACCTTGAACTCCGTGTACTCTGACAACTTATGATACACGATTAGGGACAACCCTATCTGCTGGTTGATGGCCATGTGAATGCTCGAATCCATCGCAACCCAGAAAATTTTTGTCTCAGTGACCCACGCGGGGTCCTTCATGGCTAAATGGAGGCAAACTATGTAGCCTCCAACAAACCTGCCTCCAATGGGGGAACTAACTATCCTCTAGCAATTCCCAGGCAACCAGCATAATAGAGAGTAGCAACCACACGTACCGGAATTTCTTGCTATCATCTTGAACCTCAAAAAAATTCACAATGAACTTGTTACATAGATAGTGCGACTAGTTGAACTACATGCCCTCCACACATTGTGCAGCTAACAAGATCACGAGTGCTAGAACCTCATCTGTAAAGCACTTCCTCGTGAATTTACCAGCTAATATCTGCATCACAATTTTCACCACGGATTTGTTGATGGATGTCATGGAATAACAACACGGCTTCTTGATAAGCTCAAACTTTGCCTTCATCTTCTCTGCCAAGTCTCTCTCGCTTGTCTTTCTGCCAAAATCCTTGGCCGGATTCAAGCCTTTTATTGGCAAGAGCATGATCCAGTGGATAAGCATGTTTGTGATGGGGATAGGCATGTCAAGCCATAAACACCCATTGTGCACGAGAGTCAGTAGTTGATTTATGTAGGTGATATTGATGTTGGAGCAATGATAGTAGGGAACCCACAGTAGGTTCAATAACCCTGATATATTTACTCCATGAATCCACTCAACTGGCTCCAACGTAGTGACACTAGATTCTTTGTAATACATTTGTTTCATGTAATTCTCTGTCGTGAGGTGGGGAACCTCTCATGGTCAACCAAGTCCTAGTCCTCCCTATTTAAAATGGGAACCCTCACCAAGTGTGGACCTTCAAAGTTTATATTTTCTGGCAATAGGGGTGTGTGAATGTCGAATTTCTCCTTGTCTAGGTCCTTGGTTACCTTCACCTTTCCTTTACGCAGAGGGATATACTCCAGCAACTTGGAGATGGGCTCCACACCCTTAGGGTCAATATCTTTAGTGCCCTCTTCGGCCTCCAAGTCTACAACCTTCTCAGGTTTCTTGTCCTTCTTATGTTCCTGGGTAGTAGAGTTCTTTCTGTGCAACTCATGCACTAGCATTGGCCTCTTCTGCTTATCTTTCTTCAACTTGTGGGTCTGGCATGCTAGTGTAGGCTTCAACCTAGGCAACCTCAGTGTTGTAGGCATAGGAGCCAGAGCTTCCATGCTCATAATTTCTGGGGTCGCTCCTTCGGAGGCAACAGTTCCTCTGGTGCTTGCAGTCTCTCCTCGTCCTGACATAGTGCTATGAATAAATTGTTGGGTGTCCTCGAGTAGATTATGAAACATAGGGATTGCGACCAAAACCTTGAAAAAATTTTGATTCATAAGCAATAGATAGCACAACGCAAAAATTCTAAGGATGAAAAGTGGTCCCTACTGGATGGCCACGCGTAATTTATAGGAGATTTTGAATTCAAATTTAACTGTTCCCCCGAAAATCCATCCATTAATGTTGAATTTGTAGTGTATCTCCAAATATTTCAGCCTTAAATTCCTCCTCTGCTCCTCTTAATCATCTCTTGGATATAAAATCATGAATAGTGACCCTAATGGTCATTTTCTAGTTGTTTTGTGTGGTATCTCCTTTCATAGCTTAGCTCCCTTTGCGTCGCTTCTAGCACTATGACATCACCCTCTTTTGCACAACCCCTCTATCATGTAGCTCCCAAAACTAGGCAGCGTAGATTATAGTCCCGCGATCCCTTGCAACTTCCTAGAGCACCAAGACTATCCTACCGTCATGTATTCATTGAGATAGGTCTCCTGCATATGCCTTTAACTGGATCCCATTTACTTTTCCCGGGAAAGGTTCTCCTTTCAGCTTTGTGAGTTGAACTGCAACCCCATCAATGATTTCTTTGATGACATATGGTCCCATCCAGTGCATCTGAAATTTTCCTAGAAATTTAGCAAACTTACTATCATATAATAAAACCAAGTCATTTACATTGAATGTACGTAGCTTGATGTGTCGATCGTGCCATGTCTTTTCACGTTCCTTTTGTACTTGCTGATGAAATCCAGCCAGAAATCTATCCTATTTCAGCTCCATAAATTTCGTGAGCCATTCTTTGAAGGCTCCACGGTTCGCCATCCCTATGAAGGTTGTTATGTGTAGAATAGGCATGATATATTCCATAGGCATCACAACCTCTATGGTATAGACCAATTGGAAAGGTGTTTGACCTGTTAGTTTTTTGCAAGCAGTCCTGTATGCCCATAATATTGTCGTTACGTGTATGTCCCAATCATTCTGATGCATGTTGCAAATCTATATTAACGCATTCTCCAATATCTTATTGAAGACCTCCACTGTTCCATTAGCTTGAGGGTGATATGGTGTACTCTTCTGATGATAAACCTGAAAATTTTCTATTGGCGTGCTGGTCATTTTGTTGAGGAAGTGGGTACGGTGATCAACCATCCACACTTTTGGGCACCCAACCCTAGTCAGCACATACTCAAATAAAAATTTAGCTATTCTATCCCCTGTACAATCCTTTACAAGTTCTGCCTCTACCCATCTGGTCAGATACTCTGTTGCGGTGATGATGTAGTGCACACTTGTTTTCTCATCGAGAGGCGGAATCGGTCCTACAAAGTCAATACCCTATTTCTCAAATGTTTGTAATGACACCCGAAGATTCATAGGAAGCTCATCCCTTCGCGATGGTCTACCCATTCTTTGACATACATCACACACACACTACAATATGCTTTGGAATCTTTATGCAGCGTAGGCTACCACAATCCAGTGCACAAAATGTTTTGCATTGTTGCTTTTCTTGCATAATGCCCTCCTGCAACTCCTCCATGAGCCTCCATAAGGATGTTTTTTCTCTAAAAATCAGGCACATACCATTGGAGTATCTCGTTGGATCCCATTTTATACAAATGTACTAAAATTATTGAGAAATCAGTCGTGCGCACTACCAATTTTTTCTTCTACTAACTGGTGTATCCTTTTGGAGCTATCCCTGTGTTCAAAAAGTGGATAATATCTATAAAGTGGTTGTCTTCTATGCGCATCGCAAAGATTTCTGTGTCGAGCAACCATTCTTCCAAATTAGTAAGCTCCTCCCCCATTTCAATGCGTGACAAATGGTCAGGTCCTGCATTCAACCTTCGTGGCTTGACAATGACCTCAAAGTCGTATTCTTGAAACAGAAATAGCCATTTTCATATGTCCCCCCCCCCCCCAACATAGGCTTATTGACTGGGTACTTGAAGGAGAAGTGGTCTTTGTACATCTTGAAATGTCCGCCCAATAGATAGTATTGAAATTTTTCGAGAGCGTATACCATAGCCAATCCCTCGCGCTTTTTCATTGAGTAGTTCTTCTTAGCCTTTCATAATTTTCTAGTTGCAAATGCTATAGGGTGATCCATCTCTCCTTCGTCGGCCTATGTCAGTACTTCTCCTAGAGCAATACATGAGGCATCAACGTGCACATGGAATTCTTTCTTCCAATCTAGGAAGACCAATATCGGTGTGGTGACCATATTTTCCTTCAATACATCCAGACTACGCTGACATTCTTCATCCCAACAGAATGTAGCATCCTTCTTTAGAAACTTCTCCATGGCCAAAATAATCTGAGCATAAGCCTTGGATGAACTTTCTATAGTACCCAGTATGGCCTAGCATTGGGCGCAGCTGTTTAACAATCCTTAAGGCTTCCAAATTGATTACTGCCGTGATCTAGGCAAGGTCCACCATGAGTCCTTGCTTACATACCACATGACCCAGAAAAATCCGAAAGGGGAGACAAAACAAGCACTTCTTTAGGTTCATCGCGATCTGATATCTTTGGCATGTATCCAACATTAAGCGCAGACTAGCTACATGGCGCTTTACTAGCCCAAACACTATTGACTCATCAAAATATACCTCCAATAATTTGTGAATAAATTCTTTAAACACTGCAATGACTGCGCCAGAGAATATTGCCAACATGTTCTTGAGTCCGAAGGGCATCAATGTGTATTGTTGAACATGGAATCCCCCCAAAGGCATGTTTTTGGGCTCAAAGCCCAAGTTTTGACCCAATCTTGTTGTAAAGCTCCGCAAATTGCAGGCACAGAGTGTGAAAAGTATCATAGATTCACAGGGTTATCCACCCTAGTTTTGTAATGTAATGTCAGCTGGATAGACCTACCCATGGTCCACATACCATGGGATTGTATAAATAGGGTGAGGCTCTAAGTAGCTAGAAGGGAGAGAGAGAAGAGTCTAAGTAACTAAGTGAAATGTGTCTTCGGGTCATACGGTAGGAGAAGGCTCTGTAGCTAAGTGTGCAGAGGCCTATTAGTCTGCAACTGGGTGCACGGACCCCTGCAGCTGAGTGCGCAGGGCAGAGTTGAGTCTATAACCTAAGAAGGAATTAATAAAGAGAAGTTTCCTATCATTTTGTGTATCTGTTATCAAGTTAATGCATGTTTGATGTGATCTACAAATATACTATTTATTTACTATGCACACTTGTATTAATGGTTTATGTTGTTAAGTATAATTTAAACCATGCAAGTAGACTAAAATAATCAACTAACATTGGAATACTAGTAAGATATTGGGTGATAACGTAGAATGCGACACTCAGCCCCTGAGTAGGGTTGTGAAAAGACAATATATTGGGTGGCAAAGGATAGGAAAGTGTGCAAAGCAACCTCTACGCAGGGTCAAAACATGGATCACTTGAACTCATCAGACATCTCCAGGGTGCGGAAACCTAGTTCTAGCACCATCCCATAGTACTTCAAGTGAGACCTCAGTCTGTGCTCCACGGATTGTTTCCAAAAGGCACAGTAGTATCTGGATTTGTTTGGCCAAGTCAACTCTGAACCTAGGTCAGGCCCCAACAAGCCAACAAATGGTTCCATTGTTGGGACCGAGATCTGCATAAGAGTTTTCTGATGTCGTATCACTGGAATCCAACAAAGAAAGGAATTAAAGAGTGGTTGGACAAAAGGATTAACAAGTTCATTGTGCAGGAAAACAAGAATATGTGAGTATCAAAGGAAGAGTGGTTAGTTTCCTACTTATAAACAGAAATCTACGAAATTTTCTTTGCATCCTTCCCCTACGAGTTGTATGTGTGGATCGCAAAGTTAGCAGATAGTCAGGGAAGGTGTAGGATTGACAAACTTGTTGTGTGGAATGTTACACAGTAATTTGTCACCGACTCTGCATTCCCTAATCTCAGATATTGTCGATCGATGTTACTAACATTTTTGTTGTATCATGTTGCCAATTATGTGTCATTACCTTGCTTACAATCTCAGGAAGGATGTCTCAATTCATTATCCCTGACGAACAACCCTTTTTACCTAAGTTTCTAGGTCATCATGAGTCAGAACTTATCCCTCTCATGAATATGGTGAAGTTAACACTAGCCATAGTGATGTCTTCATTTTCTCCCTATGTTGCACCTGCGACAAGCCAAATTTGGCAAGTTTTTCAACAAATCATCGAAACTTCGAGATGAAATTTCTTCATGGGCGGTCCTACGGTTGGTTTTTGGGTCAGTTGAGCTCGTTTCTCTCCTCCATGATATTTGTTACACCTTTTGTGCAACCTCCCTAAGAGATAAGCTCTTCCTTCCTTCTCTTATGGGGCCTCTCCCTCCTATAAATATCTCCCCCATGAATGAGATCAGTTAGCTTGGAGGTAACTGGATGATAGCTAGAGGTCATTTGATAGTTTCAAGTTTCTAAGAGAGGAGTAGAGGTAGAGAGTGTTATTGGGGTGTGGAAGTAGCCTCATTTGTATTTTGATTTGAGAGATGTTTGAGTAGAGTTGGCTTGAGAGCTTTCTAGCATCAACCCCTTTAGATAGAAGAGAGAGTCATATGTTCCCTTAGGAGATGGTTCACAAGTAAATTCTTACAGAGATATGCCGATGGGACCCTTCAAGGAGGCATACGACGTCAAGGCTCAGTTGTAAGTTTTACTTTGATTTATATTAATAAAAATCAATAGCTTTTTTCCTATATTGTGCATTAAATTGTATGTCGATAGCTTGAGGTTCCTTGACTATTCAGGTAGATTGTTTGGTTGTTTTCTATTGCATTTGTGGTCTTTGTTTACATGTTGTTTTCAGGTATGATTGACTAGAAGAACAAGATATGGAGCAAAACGATGAGGACTTCATCGAACATCAAATTTAAGGTAGGCTTTCATAACACCAACTTTCTAAGAAAATTTGCTTTGGTATTGTCTGTGGAGTGACTAGACCCACTCTAGGGCTAGAGGGGTTGCCTCTATCCACAGAGGTAACATACCTGTGTCACAAGTTGGCGACCATACTGGAGACTTGTCTTTTGTATTTTGTATTGATTGGCTTTGTTGGTTTATTGCCTTCCTTATTGTTTGGGTATCATACTTCATTCTGGAAGCTTTTGGATACTTCCATAGCCTTCCCACCCTTCTAAGTGATAGATCTAGCCCTGCTCTAGTCCAACTTTCATTTTTGCTTTTGATTCTAGATCATGGTTGTTTATTTCCTAACAGTCTCGAATTAGTCACATCTGCATTGTCTTCTGGGTTTCACCTTTTACTGTACGGTGTGAAAAAATTGTCTAATAGTCACGACGAGGTCTAGAATTAGCTTGGCATAGCTAACTGATGTACTTTCACAATGACATTTCAAAGTTCTTGATTATGGAGGTGCAACGATTTGTTGTAAGTTTCAAATTTTGAGATTTTTTTAGTTGATCAGCCAATGTGTTTTGTCCTCAAAGCTTATTTTTCTTCTCTTTGTTGTGTCAAAAGTGTTGGTTGTTAAGATTTTTTATTCTAGTTTTCAAGCCTTTTCAAATCCTCCCTCTTGAGCTGTGTGACCTAAATACCCTAAGGGTTTCTCAACTACTTGGTTTGCTTGGGTCACTCATTCATTGAGATCTTTAGACTCTGCTTGATATAATCTCTCTTCTTGTTTTAGGCTTCCTCTTTTCCATTGTTTTTCATCCTCTAGATTGGTGTGTGGTGTTTGGTCACCGAACTTCCTTTTCTTGTTCATTCAGTCTCCTTCTTTCACTTGGTGTAAATCACTTTGCTTGCCAGTCAATGAGATAGTTTTCTAGTTTTGTAAAAAAAGATTATTTCTTTAGATTTGAGTCTTCGATTCATTTTTGCATGTAGTTGCTTATCATTTATTTGAAAAAATAAAAAAAGTGCATTCATCTTGTATTAATGTTTGAAAGACAATTTTTGCATTAGTAGATTCTTGAGATCAAGACATTGAAAAGAAAAAAGTGTGTTTCTCATTCTTTCTTGCTCGGATTGCTTGAAAGTTTGAGTAAATGGTAGAAGTTTCCTTTTTCTTTGATTGGTTTGCTTGTTTTCCATTCAACTGTTATGCATTGAACCTCTCACTCTTCCTTAGCTAATTGTTCATCCAACGAGAATAGTTTTTTTTCTCATTTAGTTGCATTCTAGGAGTGTTAAAGATACATTCAATAGGGCTTTACAATTGAGAATTAATTCGAGATTAACTATTAAAACTTATTGAATGAACCTAAAAATGCATTGGAACCTAACACTCACACATCTAGAGGTCTAGTCTAGAGACATGTTCTGGCATCATTAAACCTAGTCCCTATTGTTTTCACTAAGGTTGGGTGATTCCTCCTTTTGTGATACAATAGATGCTAGTACGGATTTGTGCTAACTGTATCATCGTGTATATATTTGGAGACCCCACTAGGTTATCATCCTATTATCCATAGTAAGCTAAGTCTACCATGTTATGAGTCGTAATGCAACGAATGCAACATTCAAGAAGATGGACTGTTGTACGGGAAGTCCTTGGTCATTTCTCTTTCATTTTATCACCAAGGTGTATACACTGTTTTACGATTTGTCTGGTCAACCTCTTGCCTAGAATTCTAGAGTAGTCACTTTCGTTCCTTTTCAACTATTTAAAAGTAAAAGGATCATTTGAGAGCTTGTCCTTTTGAGCTCATTTCCAATCGAAAGTGATAGAATCACCTTTTGTCCTTTCCTCGACTCTTAAAACATGAAAAGGCAAAGTTTTGTTTCAATGTTCTAAAATTAACTTCCCACGAAACATTCTTGGTAATAGTTGATTTCCTAAGTGATTCTTTAGAGTTGATTTCGATGGAAACATTTTTGGAGTCTACCAGTCAAGGGTTCCCCTCAGGAGGGAACCCTGGCCCTTTTCCTTCCTTCAGAAATGTTGGTGCTCCTTATATGGCAATGTTGTCCCTCCTTGGATTAACCATTGGTTTACTTGTCTGGTTATTTTTTACCTCAGTAACCCCGAGTGTCTTGACTCTGGCCTTGCCATCTCCTTCATTTGAATCACGCCATGATGATTCTAATGTTGACCCCTTGCCTTCTTCCCCTATTTCTTCACCTTCCTATTCTACCTCACCTGGTGAAAGTTTCAAATCTAGTAACCATGAGGCTAAGAAGAAGAAGAAGAAAACGAAGAAGAAGAAGTCAGTTAAACAAGAGGTCGACCATCCGAATGTTACTCCAAACATTCCTCTTATCGGAAAACCTTCTACACCCTCATAGAAGGTCAAATTCTCTTGTCGGTTGTGTAATGGTGACCATCTCCTCCGAGACTGTCCTGGCATTCCTAGAGTCTTAGAGGTATGGTGTTAAAATCTAGATTGACCATCCTCATCAACCTCTGGAGATTGTGTCCATGCTATGCTCTTCGCTAGCGATGGTAAGAAGAAAGGGAAGACTAGATTTTCCTATGGGTTATGTGAAGGAGAACATCTTCTTCACCTTTGTCCTCTTGTGCATACAACCTCCAATGTTTTGGAAAGTCTTACGACTTCTCACCCTGAACTCACTGTTGGTTATCAGAGGCTTCCTTCTAACCCTCCCCTAGTTGGTAAAGAGATTGACTTAGATTCATCCCTTACCCACCTTGCTCTTCCTAAACATGACTCTCTGGTGTCTGTTCCTGACCAACCATTGGTCTAAGAGAGTGTCGACTTGGTTTCACCACTAGTTGCTCACTCTATTTTAGAAGTGCATAATGATCATACTGCTCATGTTCTTCTCATCTCTCCAGATTCTCATGAATAAAAAAGTGATTGTACTATCCCAGTTGCTCAAGAGAGTCCTTCTTCTATTCCTATAGAACATGGGGAAAATCATATGATACCCCCACCAAATAGTTACGTCGTTTCCTTCGATTGGAGTCACTTGATTGCTTTCCACCTCCCATCTTATGTGCCTTTATAGATCACAGTACATGCCTATAATATGGCAGAACCTAGCATTCTATTAGATGAAGGTGTGTCTATTAGCATCATGTCTTCCACTACTTGGCAAGCTTTGGGCTCCCCACAACTTGTGCCTGTCACCCACAATCTGTTGGATTTCGACGGAGGAACTAGTCAACCCTTAGGGATCCTTCCAAAGTTCCCTATTACTTTGGGAGGTAAAGTCATCTATATAGATGTGATGGTCCTCCAAGGTGCGTTAGATTTCTATCTTCTCTTTGGATGCAACTATATTTATGTCATGGGAGCTCTTGTTTCTTCACTTCTCCATGTGGTTTGTTTTCTATATGAAGGAATAATTGTGACTATTAATCAATTGTTGTTCATTGGTCACTAGGTACCTCCTTCGCAACCATCATCCCCTATCGACTCTTATTTTCAAGTAGTAACTTCCCCACCATAGGTAAATTATGTGGCTACCCATTCTGTTGCCGCATTTATTGATGATCACATAGATGGTCTTGTACATTATGTATCAGGGGCATTGGAACCTGATCTATCATTGGTACCCAATGACATGTATTCCTCCCAGAGCATGGTTCTTCCATCTAGTGAAGACCTCTTGGGAGCCATTTTCTCATATGACCCATGAACAGTTTTGATGAGGAGAGTTCTTCGTCTGGTGTCAACCTCATTAAACAATGAATCTAGATGTTCGAAGCATATTCCCTCGTCTTGTGTCAATCTCGTTAAAAAATGAGACAAGGGTTATGAGGATAATTTGTTCATGTGTCAACCTTGTCAAAAAATGAAATTACGAATATGAGGATAGTTCCTAGTCTTGTGTCACTCTCATTAAAAGTGAGACAAGGGTTACGAGGATAGTTATTTTAATGTGTCAACCTCATTAAAAAAGGAAACAACTCCCTGTTCCAAATTGAGTCTTTGACTAAGATCTCGTCAAGCTCCAATTGAGTCTTTCTAAGATCTCACAAGTGAACCTTCATTTCGTCCACCTCAATGAATGAAATAAAGCTTGGGGGGCATGTCCCTCGATTTGAATCATTATGCTGGGGGGCATGCAACTTATCTTATGCATGAGTCTTTCATGCATTTTTGTGTACATAATTTTGTTTTTCATTTTTGGCATGGTGTGTGAGCATTTGCCACTTATTATGTCCTTTTTCTTCTTATGCAAATTTCTATCGCACCTTATGTCGGCTTCGTTCATGGTGCATGTCGCAGTACCCAAAATCTTTCCTTCGTGGCATGGGTTATCTAGGTTCCTCATGGTGAGTTGGTGGATCTTCAAGGTGTTTGTCTAGGATGTACCACAAACAATGTTGATGAATATAATGCACTCATTGAATTACTAGTTGAGGTTGTTGTCCTCAATATTCGCATATTAATTGCGAATCTAGATTCCTAGCTTGTCGTTCTTCAACTCAACGGGAGTTATTCCACGATAAATCCTCTAATTTTAAGGTTGTATTTATGTGTTCGTTTATTGGAAAGGAATTTTGATTATATTACATATCGACATATTCTTAGAAGACTAAATACATTAACTAATGCATTGGAAAATCATGTATTAGATAGACATTTACGACATTTATGAAAGTAAATCATTAAGACATAATAAGTCAATATAGCAAGAAAAAAGGTATATATATATATTATATATATATATATATATTATATATATATATATATATATATATATATATATATAGATAGATATATATATATATATATATATATATATATAGATAGATATATATATAATATATATATATAATAATATATATATATATATATATATATATATATATATATATATATATATATATATATATATATATATATATATATATATATATATGTATGTATATATATATGTATGTATATATATATGTATATCAATGTTGTACATCGTAGTGCTCAAAAAATATGTGCTCGGTTACATCACAGGACAACATGTCTTTTCAAAAATGGTAGAAATTAAACCTAGGAATCTAATCTTCATGGTGCTCTCTATAGCACATGTCTACTTGGACCACATGTCTGAGAAGTTGGTGAATCCTTCCCAACACCCTTTTTGTGTGTCATTGCTACTGTCGAGGGACATCCTCAAATCTTGCGTAGTTAGGGATCCCCTTCATTAATCCCTCCAAATCATGAGCGATCTCATCCTCTACATCTCCACTAGGAGGAGGAACCTCAAACCCCCACTCAACTCTCTTAGAAATCAGGGACAAACCTTCAGGCCTTTCCAGCCCAACATCTGCAAGATTGAAACATAGTGATCAGAACATATATAAAAAATGATAAAAGAATTAAAAAATCTTAAAAAAATCAAAATTTGTTACCTCGATGGTCCCAGTGTTCCCCAGGGGGGAGTACTAACTCTGGATCACTCTTGAAATCTATCCCAGCGTATGCCCAATCCTCGACAACAAAAAATTGGTGGTCCAACCATTGGAAAATTTTGGGTCTCCATGACATATGTTGACCCCCTGCCTCCTTAAGGCATCAACATCGCCCATTGAGTCATCCATGGTTCCTGTGGAGTTGACCATGATACGACTGCTTCTTGTTTCTGGAAGATAGGAAGGTGCTCAAGGGTGAATGATACCAGGATGGACCCATACCCAAACTGTTTTACATCCCCTTGCCAACATTTAGTTAATTTCTATTTCATGTTATCAGCCACGGCCTCAGCCCAGTTGAAGACGGTGGGATCCATACAGTTGGCTACTAGACGGAGTTGGGTTTTGGTGGCCTCATGTGGGGCCTGTGAGCTAACTGCTCTAGTGATGGTCGAGAGGAGGAAATGTAGAGACAAGTCTCTGACAGTACCAATCTTGTGATTTCTGGCCTTATTTGGCTTGTCTACCTCTGGATATAGTCTTCCCATCATCATGTCCATAGTTTCTCTAGTGATCCGAGTCCCGGTCATGCGGGGCCTTTCCCCCATCCGTGACAACCTTGTCAAGAAGTAAATGTCTGATGCCTTAATCTCTAGCTCTTTCCCTCAGATGTTGAATTTAGCCTCATTCAGATCCCACGCTCCAACCAGATATTAGAGTAAGTTTGGTTATGCCCTTAGACTAGGCACCATGAAAAATTTCAGTAGACGACAGTTTCAGAGCACGTTCAGGTAGTTTTGGTTTCGCATGACTAGCTCATCATCGCCATAGTGCTCTCCTTATTTCCACTCAATCACCATTTTTCTTCCTGCACACACACATAAAGGATTATAAGTGCTTTGTTTGTATTGAAAATCCAAGGAAATGTCTTCAGTTTTGAGAAATATTAGGAATCAGCACTCAGTACACCTGTTTTTCAAACAGGTGTGTCGAGCCAAAATCAACCATTCAGAAAAATTAGGATCTTTGCAACTTTTGCATGTACAGTCCCGAAGACCCCATTTTCTCCCAGTGGAAGATTTTAGGTCATCGCAGTCCCAAGATGGCGACTAGTGACGACCACCATGAATCTGCTGGCCTTAAATCCTTCCTTGGAGGCAGCTAATACCATAAAAAAATGAAGTATTATCTATGTAAATATGCAGGAAATCGATTAGAGCCTACCTGGACCAGATGAATTTGTTGACAGGCTGCTGAACTTTATCCAGTCGACCGTTGAAATTTCAAACGCACAAGGATAAATTTTTCACTCTGAGGTAAAATGATGAAAATTAATTTGATTTTACCAAATGATCTTTCATAAGCCTTTTGGGTCAAATTAGGGTTTGTAAATTAGGGTGTTTGTCTATTTCACGTATTTTTATATCAAATATGGTTCTTACGCTTGTTTTTGTGCAGTAACAAGTTTTGTGAACCCTGGTGACTACCCTGCGAGTTATATTTTATACATTTTTGGACTCGGTAAAAACATGAAAAAGTCCCTCTTGGAGTCATTTTTAAGCTCTTCACTAACTCTCGGAACATGAAAATATTGCCAAGCTCTCGTCGCTTTAAACTCGTTAAAGGCTATGAAGCGTCATCTACCCAGTATACGTTTACCCTTTTTTCAATTTGGGATAGATTATTTACGAAAAGGGTATATGTTGATCTTTCATGGTCAATAGGTTCCCTTGGATATTGTTTTCTACCTTTTCGGGTTTAAGGGACAAATTTACGTAAAGGGACCTTTGGATTTTTCTTTTCCATGTCTTTTTCAAACTCTCTAAACATGAAAAAGACTCCGAGTTTTACCTACGTCAGAATCGTTAAACCCTGATGACATTGGAATTTCCACCATGACGAGATCGAGCTTCTCCTTCCTAGGGCTCTTTAAAAATCACTAGGTTAGATTCATCGGAAGGATGAACTTACATTACAAGCATATGCTATCCCCTTCAAGCTTGTGTTCCAAAAATAATTGGGGTACTCGCCAGAAATGGTGGGGAAAATTTGGAAACATTCTGTTGATTGTATTAGTTATTATGCAGCTAGTCATTCTTGGACATTAACACTCTTTTTGCTTCTTGTCAGGTTGGGATATCCTCATTCTATCATTGGCTTTCTAGGTTTTGGGTTATTCATTTTGCCTCATTCCATATGATCCCCGCTACATCGTCATGACCTTTGATCCCTTGGTACCAAAATGCTGCTAAATTCTAGAGTTGTGTCACCGATATGTTTAAGAGCTTAATGCTTCTACAGTTTGTAGCCTTACACACCTTCCTCAGATCCTTTGTCTCATTTACAATCATCTTATTCTTTTTCTCGCATTGATGATGTGGGAAACATTATGGCCCTCTTGTGACTAATTGCTTCCTATCAACTTCAACTCATTATCTGAGAAGTTGACCTAGAGACTCCTTTTTGGTACCTTGGAGCATACATGCCTCAATGGAATGTTCTTCACATTCGATGACAGGCTTGCATCATTTGTCTTCAATCAAGTGATTTCTCAAGTTTTTGACTCCAGATCATTCTTCACACTTTGTGGACTATACTAGCAGTACCTTGAGAACCATTGACATCATTGGTGGTCTCTCTCTCTTGTTAATGATTCACATCATTGGCTAGTAATCAAGTGATTTTATAGTGTGCTCGACTTCAACACATCATTTGCATATTAGAAATTGTACAATGATCAAGTTGGGATTCAAGACCATAGGCTCAGATTACACAAGTCCAAGTTGCATGGATTGATTTATACATGACTCTTTTGATTAGATGGTTGCGGCC
This sequence comes from Pinus taeda, assembly GCA_000404065.3. Taxonomy (NCBI): domain Eukaryota; kingdom Viridiplantae; phylum Streptophyta; class Pinopsida; order Pinales; family Pinaceae; genus Pinus; species Pinus taeda. Next base: position 64,120 of record APFE030302877.1, read on the forward strand.
ATACCTGAGTCTTTGTTATGGTCTTTCTTATTGGATGGTTGTGTCCATACCATTGACCATTTATGTTTATCTTCTAGATGGCTGCACCCTTACCTTATGCACATGTATTTCCTTTCACCATGTACTCATGTATCAGAGATATCATTTGTACTTGCGCCTGCAAGTTCTCTGCGAGGATGTTCTATTTTGGTTATGGATTTGTAAAGAATTTCACCCCTCCCACTCTCTCGACCTTCATGCTTTAGGGGGAATTTGTTGCATAGTAATTTGTCACCGACTCTACATTCCCTGATCCTGGATATTGCCAGTCCATATTACTGACATCTGCGTTGTGTCATGTTGCCAATTATGTTTCATTACCTTCCTTGCAATCTCAGGAAGGATGTCTCAATTCATTATCCCTGAAGAAGACCCCTTTTTACTTAATGTTTTGGGTCATCGTGTGTCAGAAGTTATCCCTCTCAAGGATATGGTCAAGTTAACACTAGCCCTAGTGAAGTCTTCACTCTATCCCTATGTTGCACCAGCGACAAGCCAGATTTCACAAGCTTTTCAACAACTCATCGAAACTTCAAGATGAAATTGCTTCATGGGCGGTCCTAGGGCTAGTTGTTGGGTTAATTGAGCTCACTTCTCTCCTTCGAGATAGTTATTCCACCATTTGTGCAAACTCCCTAAGAGATAAGCTCTTCCTTCCTTCTCTTATGGGACCTCTCCCTCCTATAAATGTCTCCTCCATGAATGAGATCAATTATCTTGGAGGTAACTGGATGATAGCTAGAGGTAATTTGATAGTTTCAAGTTTCCAAGAGAGGAGTAGAGGTAGAGAGTGTTATTGGAGCGTGGAAGTAGCCTCATTTGTATTTTTTTTTAAGAGATGTTTGAGTAAAGTTGGCTTGAGATATTTATAGCATCAACCCTTTTGGATAGAAGAGACAATCATATGTTCCCTTAGGAGATAGTTCACAAGTAAATGCTTACAGGGCCATGCCGCGAGGACCCTTCAAGGAGGCTTACAATGTCAAGGCTCAGTTGTATGTTTTACTTTGATTTATATTAATAAATATCAATAGCTTGTTTCCTATATTGTGTGTTAAATTGTATGGTGATAGCTTTAGGTTCCTTGACTCTTCAAGTAGATTGTTTTGTCATTTTCTATTGTGTTTGTCGTGTTTCTCTACATGTTGTTTTTCAGGTATGAGTGACTAGAAGAACAAGAGCTAGAGAAACATGATGAGGACTTCATTGAACTTCGAATTGAAGGTAGGCCTTCATAACACCAACTTTTTAAGGAAATTTTCTTTGTTATTGTCTGTGTAGTGACTAGACCCACTGTAGGGCTAGAGGGGTTGCCTCTATTTGTAGAGGGAACTTACCTGTGTCACATGGACTCCAGAGTTGGTTCGCAGACTAGAAGCATCTTGAGATAAGATCACATGTGTTGTGGATCGCTGGCTCGATTGTATTATAAAGGGGTCACCGAGTTCGTGGTAGATACTTCAGTCAGCTGTAGCGATGGAGACCGATGCTTCCTCAAAGGACCACGAGGTAAGTATCTTAAATCATTGAAAACTTAGATTAAAATGCTACTATGTGAAAAGCGGGTTATGTGAATAAATTAATGTTTGGGGGTACACAAAGTGGGAGGATCTACAGAAATGAAGGTAGCAAAGAAGTAGAAACTAGCCCCTTGATCTCACCTCTACCAAAAAGCGAGGAAGAGCTCGTGAAGGTCTCACCAAGAAGTGCGATCAGATTGATAAAGTAGTGAATTTCACGCATACCACTTCCACCTACACCACCACTAGTTTCACCATCTTCACCCCCGTCTTTTCCAACACCACCTCTGCCACCACCACAGTTCAATATGGCAAGCACGATAAATTTTTGGTCTTCAAAGGAGTAGGGAATGAATATCCGAACTAGTTTTGGTTCGTGGTAAGGTCTGTATGGGAAGCGCAGGGAGTCACGGATGACAATATAAAGAAATCAACGTTGGTCACTGCTTTGCGGGATTGTGCACTCACTTGGTACATTAAGCACTCCAATGACAATCCAGATGCAGGGATCATAGATATCCAAGCTGCGCTAAACAAGGAATTTAGTAGGCCAAAATTAGAGTCAAACAATTATTGGATTTAAGGAAATCGTGATGCTTATAGGTGAGACCCCCTAGGAGCTGTATTAGAGACTAAAGGGTATGATTCATGAAGCCAACATGAACTTGACGAATGGGAAAAAAAGCAGATGGTTTGTAGCATTGCTAATGCCGCATCTAAGGAATGCACTATCACAAGAGAAGCTATCCACTCCAGCTGAGGCCTTGGAGATCACAATGAGACTGCACGAGACCCTGATACAAGATCCTATCTTGAGAGTTCAACAGATCCATGTGTAGCTAAAAAAATTGTGTCTTGATATGCAAGGTTTGAAACAAGACATGAAAACTCACCCAGAAGCATGCGAGGACATATGGTGCATAAAATGCAAGGGCTATGGACATGATAAGGACTATTGTCCAGTCTTCGCAAACAACCTGGTGGGAGGAGGACAAATGCCATTGAGAATAGAGGAACAAGAAGGACCAAGCTTGGCGCCTACATTATGGTGCATGATTTGTCAAATAGGAGGGAGTCATGCTACACATAACTACCATCTATTACAGAAGTATACGCAGAGTTCCAACAATTATTCTATAATTTCTACAGGTTAGTAGGCCACAATGAGTGCACCAATAGAAGTTATGAATTGATGATGGATTAGACTCCTACCTACAGAGTTCAAACCAAAACACGGGCCCTCGATCAAAATGTAGGGATGACGCCCATTGCATTTCAGGGGCGTGGACGAGGTCAAGGTGGAATGGGACCAAGAAGAGGTTGCGGCCAACTAATATGTTACAATTGCGGAGGACTGGGGCATTATGCTCGCGATTGTACAAATCTGACGAGAACATCATGCTTATAATGTACCCAATTTGATCATGATACAGAGGACTGTCCCACACTGATAGCAAGGCTGTGCGATAAAGGAACACTACAACCTCCCCCAATTCAGATTCTGCAAATGATGAGGTCTGAGTCGTGCGAGGAAGACTTGAATGCAGATATCATGCCCCAAAATGGAATTACGACAGGAGATGAGAAAGGCAAGTAGCTCAGAGAGAGTTCCTTGGTTCGCAAGGCTCCAACAAAGGAACCAAAATTTGATTTGGAGCGTGCTAACGAGACATTCATGGAAGCTAATAAGAGCTTTGTGGAGGCCTCCACTTTAGGTAGTAAAGACAAAATAGAACCGGAAATGGACCCATCAATGCTCACTACCTTTTTGGAGACATGGATGAAGCTATTGCATGACAACAAGGCTATGAAGGAGCCTCAAGAAATCATAACTATATGTGTTGGGACCATGCTAGGAAAATTGCATGTAGTTCGGAATCTCGAGAAGTACACAACATGAACATGAAGAGAGATGAGATTGATCGTGTAGATCAGAAATATGAAATGGATCAAGTGATTTTGGATCTAGGATCAAACACGAATGCAGATCTAAGAATGCATGGGCAAGCCCATGCTGTAATGGTCTCCTATTCAATTATGAATGGAAAACCAACAAAAGATCCTACCTATGGGAAGATTGCAGGGAATAATCTTGAAGGTGCGAACATGCTTGCATATTCCGAAGTGATATAGATTGTTGATGACACCAATCCCTATCCCACGCTACTGGAATAGATTGGACCACTGACATGAATGGAGTGATAAATCTAAAAAATCCTAAGATGATTTTTGAGAAAAAATCACTACGCGTAGTGGTACGTTTAGACCCTGCAGAAGGATTGCACTACACAGAGCCGGTGCGCGACTATGATGATGATGAATATCTAGACAGTATCTATAAGATAACCACATGGGAGTGGGACTGGGTAAATCCAACACCAAATCACAAACTCTTGTGGGTGTGCGAAAGCTCCTATACCTCAAATTTAGACGAAGAAATAGAATGATGGCAGAACTAGTTACACAAGGTAACCACACTCAACGATAACATGATGACAAGGTCATTACGCTGCATGGAAATAGAGGTAAGAGATCTGCCTATGTATGACAGGTTGAGCGAGGTGGATGATTTCCTGAACAAATTTAAAAAAGAAGTGCTAGAACAACAACGTTTCGACGCTCTAAATTGGGTATTGCACTCTACACCCAAAACATGGTGGGGTACACATCAAAGAAGCTTTGAAGACTACCGCGAATGCAGAAGGATGATGCACATATGGTTTGGGAAGCATAAAATGCAGATGAAAGCTGAGTATAATGGACGAAACAGCTCGTGTGCCCACTTGTCTAGATGGGTACAAAAGTATGGTACGCACCCTACACAAAGGCACACCATCTACATAGTAGGAAACACGATCGACAAACAGGAACATGAAAGGAAATGGCATAAACAATGACCAAGAAGTATGGTAATACTAAGCATGTAGAAGCGTATTCATGCAGAAGCCTTTGACAAAGTGTGCAAAGTATTGAACAAGGTCCACAATGCCAAACGGACTAACTGGGACCTGCACGTATCAGTGGTTCTATGGGCATATAGGACCATGTGCAAGAACCTGACCATGCAGACACCCCAACGGTTGGAATATGAGATGAACGTTGTAAGCCCTCTAGTACTTGAACAGCCTAATCCAGAACTGGTAGGGATGACGGTCCCTGGAACCTTCGACGCTGAAATCCAATAGGGAAAAATTAGACTACAAGAACTTGAAGAAGATAGGGTACAATTAAGAAAGAAAAGTGTACTGGTGCAGGTGGAAGTGAAGAAGCTAGAGGACCAGATAAAGGAAGAGTTTCTCACCGAAAAACTAGAATGGTAAGGCAAGGTGCATACAATCATACTGAAAAGTTTGAAAACTATCGTCGTGAATTAATTAGTCTAATGCCTTGGCTTGGACTGCATATTGCTAATCATAGTGACCAACGTAGTGCATTGCAACTAGTGAAGTGCACGATGTCGACCATAATAATACAAGGTGGGAATTCTATAGTAACCATGATGAAGGACAAGATGGAACTCCACATGGGTGTTGCAGCCACCTGACTAGCCAAGGGAAGGATAGTCTTAGCACTCCAAGAAGTTGGAAGGGAGTCTGGGACTATAAACTATTCTGCTTGGGAGTTGCATGGTATTGGAGATGTGCGCAGAAGCAACGAGTCACAAGGTCTGAAACCACTCACGGGGGGTTGTGCTACCACACGGGTCAGGCAAAAAATGACTATAGAAGCCACTATTCACGATTGGATGCTCGACTTGAGGCCAAATGGAGCAGGCAGTAGGAATCTAAGACGTGATTTATGGGCAAGATTTGGGAAAATGTTCTGCCAAGAAAGCATTAATGAACCAGAATTGGGGGGAGCGATCGAATTCAAATTCAAAAAGCGCTATAAAATACAAAGGGCTGCCCAACAAACAACACTTGGTCATTTGTGAATTGAGCAATTGAGTAGAGCCCTGAGTGTTGTGAGTCAAGCGAGTGAGCAGAACCCTAAGTGTTGCGAGCCGAGCATTGAATGAGCCCCTGACTTCGCGAGTGACAGATTGCGACACAGATACAATGAAATCAACTAAGGATAGTATGGGGATAGCATATGTGACTGCTGAGGAGGTTGTTTAGGCCCTAACTGTGGGGGATGTTCCAGAAGGTGTCGAGATTGTGGTAGAGATCTCAAAATCACTGTGCATGCCAAGACCCAAGAAGGATAAATAAGAAATGGCTCCCGTACGTGTGTCCTAGCAGAACCCGCTGCACAAAAAACAGTCAATGGAGGAGAAAGGGAAAGTTGTCATTATAGAAACAAACGAAGAAGAATAATATTTGCAGGATCTTACCATCATAGAAGAAGAAGATCAAGGCATATAAGTGAATACTCAGCCTGGGCCCTCTGCAAAAAAACTACCTACCTATATCCCCCCGTGAAAAGGGAATGCCAAAGTGCCCAAGGACCTAGACGAGACCAAGAGCTCGATCCAAAGCCCGCTTCTCCCAGGTGGCATTATGTTTGAAGGAACACACCTGGGCCATGTACCAACCATGAAATTATAAGATTGGGACCTTGCTGACCATGAGAAGTTCCTTCACCTTGATACTGGAAGCCTCATGAAGCAGAACACTACGAGGGTGGTGATAGCATTAGAGCCGCAGAAGTGGTTGCGCAGACTGGAGAATGTCTAGGTGTTGAACCTACTTTGGGTGTCTCATTTCCACTGCCCCCCAATAACCATTTTTGTCATAAGGCAGATGCTCTGCCTGGTGCATGACGGGTGCTTATCATTGGAGGAGCCCATCCCCATCATGATAGAATTGATTCATAGCATTTCCCGACTTCCATACAAAAGAGAAGACCCTGTGGCCATATCGGAAGGAAAGGGCAGTGATTTGGCCATCGCGGAGGCCGTGAAGGAGAAATACAAACTATAAAAGAAGAAGAGGGGCTATACCATCTCCAACATCAAGGAAAAGCAGTCCGTGCAGCAACCCAAATCCTTGCAGGAAAAGTTATGTGCAAGTGCCACGCCGACGAGGTACTTGTTGTTGGCTTGTTGGGGCCTAACCCAGCTTCAGAGGTGATTTAGCCAAACAAATCTCCGTACTACTGGACCTTTTGGCAATAGCCCGTGGAACATGAACTAAGGTCTCACCAGAAGTAGTATGGGAGGGTGCTAGAACCATTTTTCAGCACCCTGGAGATGTCTAATGATTTCAAGTGGTCCGCAGTTCGACCTTGCATGCACGTTACTACGCGGACTTACCCGTACCTCACAGCCTACGATGCTACCTTCGTGCAGCCCTACTTAGGGGATAAGCACTGTTATTACCCAAGTCCTTACTAGTATTCCATGATTAGTTGATTAACATAGCATACTTGTATGTGTTAAGTTATACTTGGGAATATAAATCATTCATACAAGTGTGCGGAGTAAATAAGCAATATATTTGAAATTTATATCAAACAGGTAATAACCCAAGAATGGATACATGGAATTAATATAAAACTTCCCTTTATTATTATCTTCCTTAGTTATAGACTCGACTCTACCCTATGTACTAAGCTACAGGGGTCTGTGCACTCAGATGTGGACTACAAAGCCTTTGCACAGAGCCTTCTCCTACTCTACGACCCAAGGCACACTTAGACACTTGCTCTGTGCTATCTGTTACTTCCTTAGTTACTTCGCTATCTTTTACACTTAGAGGCTCACTCTATTTATACAATCCCATGGTCTGCGGACCATGGGTAGGCTGACATTACATTAAAAGACTAGGGCAAAAAACCCTGTGACTCTATCATACATTTCGCACTCCGCGCTCGCAATTCGCGGAGTATTTACAACAAGATTGGGTCAAAACTCGGGCTTTTATCCCCAAAACATGCCTTAGAGGGATTCCATGCCCAACAGGCCCCCACCAAAAACATCGTTACTCACCGTTGAGTCACTCGGTCGGCGTGGCGATCTTGGCGTGGAGTCCCTCCAACTATTCTCAAACTGTATTGAGATCTGCAGCACACTGAGATGCTTCTTGCTGTATCTGCTACATCTGTTGTTCTGAGACTCTGATTTTGGTGTGCTTCTCTGCATTAATGTGTACAACCCCTATATGTGTGCAAGCATCCCCTCAATATTTATGGTTGTTGGCTGCATAAATTGATCTTGTGGACAAGACCAATCTCCCTAGTATCAGAAGATAGTCTAGCAACAAATAGACAAACAAATCTATCTTTCGCTAGACATATGTGATTTATAAATAAATACTATAAAGGTGTTAAGACCCTACCTTAGATCCAATTCTCGTTTATAGTAGTCATCCTTTAATCATTCGAAAGAGTTACCTTTGAGAACCTACAATCACAAACAAGCAAACATTAAATAGCACCTGCATAGCAAATATCATAAATCATGTCTATTATGGTGATCAAGGAATCCATAAAATAAACCATGAATCAATAGCTTATTGAGAAAAACAAACTTATTTGTATTAAATTTGAAGTATAAGAACCTTACAACCTTTTCAGTCTTGATGTTGAACAAGCTCTTCCTGGGGTCCAAAATAGGAATTTCCTTTAGTTTGACAAGCCTTGCACTCTTCAAAATGAGATCATAGAGGTATGTAATCTCTCCTCATAAAAGATCAACTAAGAAGGCTAAGTTCCAACAACATTTCACCTCAAAAATATTCAGCTTCTAACCTCCCAAGTAACCAACCCAATGCTTCCTTTTATAGTGCAGGGGAGGAGGTTACAGGTCCACCTATGAAGGGATAGAATCCTCCTTCAAACGGATAAGCTCCTCACGTCAAGGGGTTAGCTCCTTAAGGTATGGGATGCATGAACCTTAATAGAGAAAACTTGCCAGCTCAAGATTCCTTCCAGAAGCTTCTAGAAGTGACTGAAAGTGAGTTTTTTAGAATATACTTGCGCCTTTTTAACTTCTATAGGGGTCCGCACCTTTAAAATAGAGACAGAGCGGTTAAGTGCGTAGGAGACATGACCATTAGGTGCGGGACCGCAGGCAATAGAAAGAGAAAGTGTGGAACCAGAGTTTTAAAGACTTTGAGGCCTTTTCTCTTACTTCCAAGGCTTGATATGAGGCACTGATGCTTCAGACTTGTAGAGGGGGAAAGTATGAGTGGTAATGAACTCACACAAATAGCAGAATGTCAAGGTGACAATTTTTAGTGCAACAGATTGCCCCCTAAAGTACGAAGTCTATAATAGATGAAGATAGAGTCTGTCATTTATGAAGAGTGAAGTACTTTATCATTTCAAGGATCATCCTATGGACATCCCAGTCGAAACCCATAAAATACATTCAATGTAAAATATATATATGTAGACATATCATTGCTGAGGTAGGCATTCCCATACTCAGATCAAAACTGACTAGAAAACTGACTAAACTGTTTTGATACAAGAATGACTTTGTAATAAATAAAGAGTATAGACATATGTAGATATAGTACGGACACAGCCATCTGTTTATGAATAGTCCACTGTATAATGAATAACAAAATTCCTCTCAACTTGGATGGTAGAAACTAAATCTAGGGCCTTGATTTCCGCTTCCCGAACTAGTAAGATTCTATCCATGTGAATAAATGTGTCAAAGTTGAACATGGTAGAAACCACTTGATTACTAGTCAATGATGTGAACTGTTAACAAGTGTGAGAGAAACCACTAGTAATGTCAATGGCTCTCAAAGCACTCAATACAATCCCTGAAATGTGAATAAATGAGCCGAAGTCGATCATGTCATAGAATCCTTTGATTGAAGGTCAAAGATGCAACCTATCATCGAAGGTGAGAAACCTGCCATTAGGGCATGCAGTTTTCAAGGTACTAATGATTTCTAGATCATCTTCCTAGATAATGAGTTGAAGTCTATAGAAAGCTATCCGTCGTAGGAAAGCCCACAACACGAAATAATAGATCAGGTTTTGAAGAAATATATTGGCAAGGACTGACTCAGGGATGGTCAAAATGGATGACAAATATCTTGCAGATGAATGGTTTGTTTGAACTATTCTCTTGAACACATAACGACACTGCAGATGGGTTGGTGACAATTGACCCAAAGCTAATACCCAAAAACCAGCTGAAGACTTTCAGTGTGGTTTGATTAACTATTAGGCAAATGATTTCCCAACCCAGGTGAACAAAAGTGTCATGTTCAAGAGTGGTTAATGGATTTTCTAAAAAACAAAGTGTAACAAACAGGTTCATTTTTCTCTCTTTTCCCTCACCATTTCTGGCAAGTACCTCTTTATTTTTGACAAGCTTGAGGAGGATAACATTTGCTTGTTTATAAGCTCATCCTTCGGATGAGTCCAACTTAGCTTAAAATTCGAACCCTAAGAAGGAGTGGTTCGTTCCTATTTAAAATTGAACAGGTCCTTTACTGTTAAATTTTTACGAGTCCAGTATAGGAAAAAATCGGTGTTTTTCAATTTTAGGGAGTTAGAAGAAAAACTTAAGAAAACTCCATGGGGGTCCTTTTTTGTAAATTTGTGTCCCTCGAGCCTGAAAAAGTATAAAATAATACTCGCGAGAACCGCTTGACCCTTACAATCAAGAAGTACTTTTCATAATTAGTGACTCTGATCCGAAAAAGTAAAAAAGTGATCGAAGACATGTCGTTTCATAACTAGTATCGAACTTGAAATGACAAAATTTCGACGATCGTTTCATGTTTATACAATCAGAAAAGAGTTGTAAGTGGACCGCCCTTTTAATTCCATTTAACAAGTTAAAAAGGGAAAAAAATCAGCAATCTTTTCATATTTTACGAGTTAGAAAAAGAGCTTAAAGAGGACTCCAATGTTTCACTTTTTCGTAAATTTTTGAAAGAGTCCGAAAAAGTGATAAAAGTATGCTCTTTGTTGAAAAATGATCAACTTTTCCCGAAATATCCAATATTCTGCACAAAATCTCAAAACATTACTCATACCTATTTAAAATAAATAAAAATGTATTTAAAAATTTACGTTTTTAAAGTGAAAAATAAATAAATTAAAAATTCATTTATTCGAAAAAACTTAAAAAAAGGTCTTTCCTAACTTCATTTTTACCATTTGAGTTCAAAGTGAAAAGTGAGAGCTTTTGGGTAAGAAAGTTCCTATGAATATTCTAGAAAATCCGTCCGTCGGAATCAAAAACCGTCAGATTCAAGTAATCCATATCCTCCTTATCTTGCATTTCATCTGTTTACATTTCATTTTTAGGCTTTAAATTTGATTTTTGAAAGAAAAATAGGTCTAGAAAATCGCTCGCGGGGCCCCACAAGTGCAACATGCGGCCGTGGGTCCGCACCTATTGCTCCGAACATGTGCGGACCTACGCACTATGTGTAAGAAATGGATGCAGAACCCACGCAACAAATTTTAAAAATTCAAATTTCTCCTTTTTCGCCCAAAATATTTCAAACTAGTTGGTTCTAATATGTATTTTTATGCATTTTAAGGCACTCGAAATACTTATTTGGCGAGAACATGTGCATGAGGATGTAGATCTTTCCGCAATAAATCATATGCCACATTGCAGGCATTGAGGGCATGCAGACTATTTAAGTCTAGGCCATACCGAGCATGAGGGCCTAAGTAGACCTCTTGCAATGGCTGGTAGACAGATGGAACATGCAGGAGTAGTGCTTCATGATTGGTGGCCACCGGCTTGAAATCGAGCTAGAGGATATATACTTTTTGATTGGTTTGTCCTAAAGGGGCAAACAATTCTCTTTTCGGGACTAGGCCAAGTGGCCAATCTGTCACTAGTCTCTGGTTGGAGTTTTGTGATAATCAAAAAAAGGAAAAATGGATTGATATTAAAACTATCAACCATCCTGAGCTTAATGTTATTTCATTCACTATTATCAGGCTATGCGGGAGTGCAACATTACATGTGGCTACTGGATCCCCGATGCAAATGGCTGTAGATTATTTTCGAGGCACCATATTCAACTGGTGCGAGGCTATGTTGGTAAACGTGAAATACCAACTAACCAGAGAAAAGAATCGAGAGTTGAAGGACTTTGGATATGGATTTATCGCAGTCATCTTTGCTCTAGAGAGGATCCCCATGTTAGCCCCGCAGCATATTCTTGTTGATGCTGGTCTTCCTTGAGAGCCTATGATAATTCGTCGGGTTGCTTTGATGGCCCGTCACCCTGAGAAGGGCACAGTGGTTGTTTGATTTCTGCCTGAGTATTTTCGTTGGTTAAACAACCAACTTTTTGTGATTCAGGATTTTCCATATGCCGGGATGGATTATCGCTATGATCCATACATGACTCTTCCACCAAGAGAGCAATGGGATGATTCAGGTAAAAACCATCTTCAACACTTTATAAGTTTTAATTATTTTTTTTATTATTTTAAATCATCCAAAACTGACAATCAAAAGTTTTAAATGGAGATGTGGGTCTACGATGACCAGCCGCTCTCTAGCCTTATGAAAGGAGACACCCATCTATAGTAGTACCAACCCCACAAGACCAATCAGCAGAGATCTTGACCGACTTGGAGCATCATCTAGAGTGCTTGACAGTAGATATTCCAGAGACTGCCATAGATGATATTCCACTTAGGTTACAGAGATATGTGATTGGGGTCCCAGGACCTTTTAGGAGGTTCCTATGTAGGGGTGCCCCGAGCAGTAGTTTCTTATCGTGATCATCACTAGGGATAGGATGATCAATTTTGTAGACTCACATGACATTTTTGTCTTTTTGTATTATCATTTTTGCCTATCATAAGGTTTTTTTCAACCTATGCTTGAAGACGATGTATATTTTGAAACACACTTCTATGCTATGATATATCATTATTACTGGCTATCATGTGTAACATGTTATTGAATGTTATTAAATTTATTGTTTTGATTATTGCAAATGTCTATTTATCATACGAGAAACAACTGCATCTGCTAATGTATTTAAATGTCTTGGAATATGCTGATATTCAATGTAATCAAATTCACATTCTAGGAGATGAACTCTCAAAAATAACCTTAATAACACTGGATTTCTAATGGCATAAACCATGTTAAGCTGTAATACAATGAGTTCAGAATCCAACCTAACAATCAAACTCCGAATCCCAAAATGAGATGGATTCAGATAATAACTCAATCACTGCACTATGTTCTACAATGTTATTCGTTGTTTGACCGAGGCTTACCCCATGCATAGACACTAACTCATCAGAGGGTGAATAGATAACCGAAGTTGCAGAAGAAATGTTCTGTGTACTACGACAAGTACCATCAGCAAAACCAATGTATGTTTGAAGAGACGTCGACATCTGAAATATCAAAAGTAAAATCAAGATAAGAAGGAATATTGATAAGAGCACTCTCTAAACTAGGCACACTTTCCTAATCTAAAACACACCAACTGTAAAGAAACTAATCTAACAAAAAATCTCCACATAGAATTTAAGCATAATATCTCTTTAGATAAAGTCCATTTTTGGGTTTACCCAAAGAGACACCATCAAAATCTATCAATTCATAAGCCCCTTTTGTCAACTTTTGCTTAACAATGTAAGGACCATGCCACATAGGTATAGATTTTCTAGCCCCTAGCTTATCATTCGCTTGATCATATAGTAAAACTAGGTCTCCTTTTGAAAAACTACATGTAACATTTCTGTCGTACTGAGCTTTCAGTCATTTTGCATGAGTCTTGTTTGCTATTGTAGCAGTGCGTCGATTCTCATCTAGCTGAGCTAAGTACAAAAAACGTTTCTCGTCTTCAAAAGTAGCTAGGATTAATTCTATGGATAATTGTAATGATGGAATTCCGCATTCAATAGGTAGCACTGCTTCCAAACTATAGACCAGTTGAAAAGGAGTGAAACCAGTTGATGTTTTTACTGAGGTCCGATATGCCCAAAGTGCTGAAAATAACATGGTATGCCAATTCGACTTATGAATACCAATGATTCGTTGGATCATAGTGACTAAAACATTATTGATAGCTTCAACCATACCATTAGCCTGCAGGTAATATGGAGTAGAACTATCGTGGCATAGGCCAAGTTGATCTGTCAATTCAGTCATCATGATATTTCGAAAGTGACTTCCATGATCAATAATAATAGCTTGAGGAACACCGAATCTAGTAATTATATGATTGAATACAAAAGTTGCAGTAGTCTTTCAGTCTGTCGAAAAATGTAGGCATCGCCTCGGCCCGCATAGTAAACTAATCTACCGCTAGGAATTAATACACATGCCCCCCAGCCAAGTGAGGGTTACATGTAATAAAGCCAATACCCCACTTTGCGAAAGGATTGACAACAATTATAGGGTGAAGATTAATTGGATCATTTTTGGTTGAACAAGAATTAGAAAACGACTGTACATCCTAATATGCAATTTCAAAGGGACTCAAAGGCATTGCACCATCAAATGAATCCACCTCAGAATTGGAAGGTACAATCCAAGGATCATCAAAAATAATAGTGTTCATTGAAATCATATGAATAGTGTCAATAGAAGGTGATACATTAGGAGGAGGGAAGGAAAAAATTCCCAGTAAACCATAATCTTTAATCAAACCTACGCCAACATCCTTGTAAGGGATAGTCGTTTTACCGATGTGATGAATATTATCTGTAGAGGTTGGGTTGGATGAGAAATATGTCAGCTGGTCTATCGTAACGATCTTTCTATTATGAGGAAACTTGATAAGCCGAAAGACCAATGAGACAATAGTAGTCATAGCATAAGACCAACTGCAACCTAGGAGAAGGTTGTAATCTATAGGGCCATCAACCACTTCCACATCTAGATTTACAGTTTTGCCTTCGACCCCTATAGGTAAATCCTGCAAAATACCAAAAGAATGGAACCCTCGGCCATCAAAAGCCTTTAGAATTGGCAGAGACTGATTGAGTGTAGGAGAACCAAGTGTTCTCCAACACTGGATTGACATAATACATGTAGACGCCCCTTCATCAATCACAGTTCGAAAGCAAGGCCTATTTTTGACTAATAATGGAATCTAGAAAGCCATTTGATGAGGTAGGCAGGGTGTACTATTCTCTAAATCGAAGATTATTAGGTTTGGATCCTATATATCGATAGCTCCTATAGCAGACAATAGTAATTTACACTGTGCTGGGCACAATTGCAACACTTCCAAAGCCAACATTGCTGAAGGGGAAATAGCTAAGTCTTCAACAATGTTATAATTATGAGCATCTCTCGCATGTGGATTGAAAGCTAATTTACGAAGTATACCTTTAGTAAGCAGTTTGATTACTAAGTCAGGGTTTGGTTTCTCGATCTGTAGCAGATTAGAACCATGAGGAGTTGTAGTTGATGTGTTTGAATTAGAAGATTCTGCTTCTTTAACATCAACATGATTTTTACTACCATAATCTTGCGATCGCGTCGTAATCCTGACAAGAGACAACATCATAATGGGTTCTTCTAAGGCATTCAAGGAAGAATCAACCATCTTACTATCTTGATTAGGAAAAGGATCCTTCAAGATAGTAGGAGTTTGAGAACCTTTAATGAATTTTGAAACCTCTGCTCGATGTGGGCATTCTTTGGTAAAATGATCCTCATCGCAAATGAAACAAGGATAGCGAGGTTTATGTTTTTCGTCAGTAGATTCACTTTTATCTATTTTATCTTTTGAATTTTGTTTGTTTTTCTTCTTCCCCTTCTTTTTACTACCAGATTCTAATTTTCTCATAGATGATTCTACGACATGAATGTTGGTAGAAATTTTAGCGGAAGAATCTCCTGTCTGGGAATCAGGTAAAGTTATTATAGGAGAAGAATTCTTTGAAGGTTTCTTCTTACTTTTAGTACTCTAACCGTATTTTGGAAGATCATGGATTTTTTCATGTAAAGTACCTAACTGCGTATAGATGAGGTGAAGGTACTTAGCCTGAGCAATGACTTGATATTCACTGACAACTCCTCCCTTAGCTACATCTTCATTGATTTTGGGTAACAATGATTTAATGAACTATTCCACTAAAATTTGATCCGGAATGAAAACTTTCACTAAACACCTTCTACGTCGCCATTCATGAATATGATCATAAATATATGTGGATGTGGATTGTTTTAGTGAAGTTAACAATTCCGTGCCATTGTCGTATCTGACAGGCAACTGAAAATGAGTTAAGAAAGAAGTGGCTAACTGATTGAAATTATAAAAAGAGGCTCGTGGTAACTCAATGTACCATTTGGTGGCAAGACCAATAAGAGTTCTTTGAAAAAGACGCAATCAAATTGAATCATGAATGACTGAATTAGACACACACCAGAGGTGATAAGTCATAACATGATTTTACGGATCCTCTCCTAACTTACCCTCAAATTTCGATATATCACTAGGTAACTTACTAGGCATTGGTGGCCAATATGGAAGATAGTAAATCGGATCGTTCGTAAGGTGCAACAAATTAGGTAAATCCAAAGTTGCAATAAATGGTAACTAATTATTAGGGTCACGAAAACCTTGAGTAATGAGACCAGCTCCAGGAGGAGGATATCCAAGATAACCTGGAATTGGATTTGCATCGGGAATTTTATAACCTCCTGGGAAACCAGGATTAACATGACCAAACTGGGGTTGTTGAGGCTGTTGATAAGTATAGCCAGGATACAGTTGATACTAATAAACTAGGTTTTGTATAGTAGGACTGAATTGATATTGTCCCTGGTATAGTTGATAGGTGAATTGTGATTGACTAGTGACAATAGTACTTGTACTAGCTTGTCCTGTAGGCATATAGACCGAAGTCTAAACTATAGGTCCTGACTGTGGCACAGAGACTTGAGGAGTTTGAACTGATGTAGGTATAGTAGAAACCGGAGCTACAGATACTCCAGAAACAGGTGTGGTAGGTTTAACAGAAGTTGCAGTAGTTACAGCAGTTTGAGGCGGAGTCTAAGATGAGCTAGGCCCAGGCTGCTGAACTAAACCAGGTGCAGGGATTTGGACAATAGGTTGGATAGGTTGCTGGGTTGGACCAGAAACCAAAGGTTGTCCAGGTTGATTAGATAACTTCACATTAGGTTGCATAGTCTATTGAGTTTGAGACGGTTCCCACACCATATTCATTCTGAAGCATGGACCCATAAAAGGTTGTGCATATGGAGGACCATAGCATGGTTGAACATAGGGGTGACAATTAAGCGGTACATTTCCAGCTCCTTGTAAAAATGGTTGACCAGAAGGCGGTTGGAAACCTTGGGTTGGCTATTGACCTTGAGGTTGATAACCCTGAGGCACGTACTAAAACTGGGGTTGACCTTGAGGATGTACTGAAACTAGGGTTGACCTTGAGGTATGTACTAATTCTAGGGTTGACCATGAGCTATCTATTGTCCCGAAGGTATGTACTGTCCTTGAGGTTGCCCCCCAGGTGGTAACCGACTACCTTGAAGTTTCCCCCCAAGCGGTAACTGACTACCTTGAGGTTTCCCCCTAGGCGGTAACTGACTACCTTGGGGTTGCCCCCTAGGTGGTAACTAACTACCTTGGGGTTGCCCCCTAAGTGGTAACTGACTACCTTGAGGTTGAGGATTTGGAATACTACGAAACATCATAAAGATTTGTTCTGTGTTCAACGCTTGAGTTCCATTATTACCAGTTGATAACTCATGTTCAGTTGGTTGAGGAGATGCTCCTGAAAAAGTACCAGCGAGTGACTGGTACCCTGAAAGAACAAAAGGACCACCATATAAAAATGTTTCGGGTGATTGGGAAAACATAGATGACTATCTTGACATGATTGATGAAGGATAATAACCTCTTGGTGTAGGATGGAAAGGAATTCGAGGTGGTGAAAAACTAAGACCCGAGTTTTCTAAACAATTTGTCAATGATATATACTAAGTGTTACTCCTAAAAGGACTGTAGAATATTGATTCACGCTCCCTAAGATTTGAAGTTTGTTGGTTTTTGGGAAGAATTACGTCTTTGTCTGGACTGACAAGTTCTTCAGTAGAAATGAGGCCAAAAGGAAGATTTTGAGTAATGATGTTTCCTACACTAGGTGAACCAGGACCACTAGAAGTTGGAGAAGCAAATCCTAAAGTTGGAGTAGCAGCAGGTTCGGTGTCAGGCTCAAAAATTTTAGGTTCTTTAGCTAATTCACTAGAAGGAGAAATACTACCAATAACTTCAGAAAATGAAATTGGCTCTTGATTATACTCGGTTGTTTGTATTTGATAATCAAGATGAATAATTAAAGATGACTCTCTGGCTTCTGGTGATCCAAGTCTACTGTCACTAGGTGATAGAAGAGCTCGTATCCCTTCAATTCGGCTTGGTGTATACTCAGGAGGTTTCCCCTGAAGTCTACGAGATTGTCTCAGTAATTCAGCCATGATTAAATATTACTTAATCACACACAAACAAGAAAATTTGAATAAAACCACCTAAAGTATCTAAAGAAACAAACAACTAAATCACACGCCTAAAAAATCTAAGAGTTCAAACCACACACAAACAATAACTTCTCGTACTAAAAACACTAGTTTGTGATGAAAGCCAACATAGTAGAAGTTTAATAAAGAAAGGGTGGTTGGAACAATTACCCTGACAACCTGCTTAATGAAACAGATTGGCACAAGTTTCTTCACAAAACCATCTCGAGTGAAGAGGCCCCCCAGAGAGTCCAAGTGAGTCTAGTCGACATCTTCTCTAGGTATAGTGAGATCCTTCCTTCACCGTCACCTTAGGAAATAATCTTAAGTTTATGGACACTAAGGTTGCCAAAAACAACAAATACAATTGGGGGAGCAGTCTACAATCCAATCTACACGCAAGGGAAGAGTAACAAAGCTCAATCCCTTGGAAGGCTCCTCGACATGGTCAATCCAAGGTTTACCAACAAGTGACCTCAGGCTCCTTGACAATGGTTAACCTGAGGTTTACCATTTATAATAGATGCAAATCTTCTATCTTTCACAATGAAACAAAATTGATTGTCTCAAAGGTTCGGACATGATATCGTGATTGACTCCTTTAAGACAAGCTTCCCAGAGATTATCAATTACAATTTGATTTATTTCCTACCGCAAGATGTATCTACTTGTTTGTTTTAACTATCTTGGAGAGTTAATTACTCCCTACTCCAAGATACTAGCCTAAGCTATATTGGTGATAAGAACCCTAGAAATAAAAAAGATTACTAGATCAATTTTAATTAAGTGTTCCTTTTATGGGTTGTTCTTTAAGTCAATAGGTATGGAAATGAAGCTTTTATGGTTTGAAGCCTCGACTCCAAAAACACTAAGAAATGCACCTAAAATGATAAGCAATTCGTTTTCTTTCAATGAAATTCTAGCTAAAAGAAAGAGTTCGAGAATGCAATTATTTAAGAAACAATTCTTTCTTTCAACATGGAAATGGAAAAAAAATCTTTTTGTATTTTTTAATAAGAACTCAAAACGAGACCAATAATTAATGCTCACAATAAATCCCTTTCCTTTTTCGAAACTCAAAACTACAAAAAACAATTTGCTTCAAAAGAGATCTACAAGTTCTAGAAAAACACTCAAAACTACAAACACTAATTTTGAGATCTAAAAACTTTGAAAAATCTAATTGAATAAAAATATCCAATTCTTTTTTAGGACATTTTACTTAGTTATTCAGTAAACTAAGGATTCATTTGTTCAGAATAACAAACCAATCAAAAAACATCCAGATGTGTTTTCTTTTATAAAAATGAAATTCATAACTTATAACAAAGTTTGTTCAAAGATTTGCAAGGAGAAAACTAAATCTATTTCACACAAAGGATAGATTTCACAACCAAGTTAGACTCATCAAGAAGACAAAAATACACCAGGGTGATGTAAGGTTTCTTAAGCTTCTAATCTTTGAGTCACTACAGAGACCAAGTGAAAACCACTCTAGGCATGCAAAACTTCTAGAAAATCATCTAAAACAAAAGTACCATCGGAACTCACTTACAAGAGATTTTTGACAAGAAAAATATAGATCTGGGTAGACACTAAAAATCCTAAATGAAAACTAAATTTAACAGGAAGAAGATATTTTAGATGTTTTAAAAAAATTTACAGGGTCCACAGGATTCCAAAAGAAATAGGTGCAATTTCGCTCTGTTTACTAAAGGAAAAGTGCAGAGATGCCCGCACTATTTGTAAAGAGAAAGAGCGGTCCCCTCAAAACTTCTAAAAAAACAAAAAGTAATCTAGATTCTAAAAACTACCCAACCCAGCATACATCAATCAAAAACCAGAAACGAAAACAATTTTCTCAAGTCAAAACAAAGGAAAACCAAAAACCAAATTCAGATCCCTAGTGGAGTCGCCAATTTTTTGGCCGGATAAATTGATCTTATGGACAAGACCGATATAACTAGTATCAGAAGATAGTCTAGCAACAAACAAAAAATAAAATCTATCTTTCTCTAGACATATGCGATTTATAAATAAATACTATAAAGGTGTTAAGACCCTACCTTACATCCAATGCTTGTTTGTAGTAGTCATCCTTGAATCGCTCGAAAGAGTTACCTTTGAGAACCTGAAATCACAAACAAGCAAACATTAAATAGCACCTGCATAGCAAATATCATAAATCATGTCTATTATGGTGATCAAGGAATCCATAAAATAAACCATGAATCAACAACTTATTGAGAAAAAAAAACTTATTTGTATTAACTTTGAAGTAGAAGAACCTTACAACCTTTTTAGCCTTGATGTTGAACAAGCTCTTCCTGGGGTCCGAAACAGGAAATTCATTTAGTTTGACAAGCCTTTCACTCTTCCAAATGAGATCATAGAGGTATGTAATCTCTCCTCATAAAAACTCAACTAACAAGACTAAATTCCAACGACATTTCACCTCAAAAATATTTAGCTTCTAACCTCCCAAGTAACCAGCCCAATCCTTTGTTTTATAGTGCAGGGTACGAGGTTACAGGTCCACCTATGAAGGGATAGAATCCTCCTTCAAAGGGATAAGATCTTCACATCAAGGGGTTAGATCCTTAAGGTATGGGATGCATCAAACTTAAGAGAGTGAACTTGCCACCTCAAGATTCCTTCGAGAAGCTTTTAGAAATGACTAAAACTGAGTTTTTTAGAATATACTCACACCTTTTTAACTTTTATAGGGGTCCACACCTTTAACACAGAGACAGAGTGGTCAGGTGCACAGGAGACATGACCATTAGGTGCGAGATGTAGGTAATACAAAGAGAAAGTGCGGAACTAGAGTTTTAAAGACTTTGAGGGCTTTTCTCTTACTTTCAAGGCTTGATATGAGGAACTGATGCTTCAAACTTATAGAGGGGGAAAGTATGAGTGGTAATGAACTCACACAAATAGCAGAATGTCAAGGTGACAATTTTTAGTGCAACAACGATGGTAGTGAAGGCATCATCAATCCAAGGATGGATGCGCTTTGAGAACTGCCTCCTTGTGTCATGCCACATCCACCTTCTCCTTTAGTGCCTTAGCTTACTGCATCGTGGTAAGCCGCTAGGTGAGGACCACTATATGTGCAATTCCTCGGACACTGTCATATTTTTGCTGGAGTTCTCACACTTCTGTTTCCAAGCATTGGATGTTGGGGTCCTCCTGCAGAGTCATGAGAACTTCAAGTGCATCTTCCAGCACGTTGGTGCAGTCTTGCACTAGACTTCCCATTTCCTCCAATCCCAGTGTGATAGCACTAGGGCACTATTCTCTGACTTCCGAGGGAGTGGAGGGTTGCGTCTTTAACTGCAACTTGGCAATTTGAAGATTCAGCTCCAGCAGAACCTTGGTCGTTTCTTCCCTGTCCTCACAGACTCCTGTAGCTAACCTATGAATTTGCACCTCTACTGGTAGGTCTACTGGGATGGCTAGCTCAGGGAAGCGTGGGAAAGCATTGTCTACCACCTACACCAGTTCATCGCACAACAAACTAAGTTGTTCCATGTTTATCTTTTGCTTATTGAAAACTTGGATTATGTGGCTCTCCCTAACATGTAGTTTTTTTTTTATCCCATCCTCTAGTAGATACAGTGTCTCACGTGGAAGGGTAACCAAATTAGTTCCAAGGCCTTTCATCATGTTGACCATAAATCCATCGACCTCATTCGTTGCTACTAGGGCCCCTTCTGGCAACACTATTGTGTTTTCTATCCATGTGCGCAACATCTGCTCTACTGTTGAGGATCCTACTATGAGGTGGGTGGAAAGGGTAGCCACCTGAGGGGGATGCACCTATAACTCCTGCAGCTGTGCTTTGAGGGCCCCCAACACAGTCTCGTGCTCCTGCATAAAATCCTGAAGAGCCTCATTTTTGACATTTCAAATCGTTTTGCTGATGTCATGGAGATCACCCTTGGTTAGGGTGATCCAGTCAATGGCCAATTTCGAGGCCTTGACCTTCTTCCTCGATCCCACTCTCTCTGTCTTGTGTGGGTGCATTAATTGTGTTGATGTTGTCTTGGGGTTAGCACTCCCTTCTACTATTTCGGCTTCCTCTACCTCCTGCCCCTATGAATACGTTGCATGGCCCTCGTCCACCTTCGTGGTTGCTGCCTCTACCACCTGTGTTGTTGTTGCTGCTTCTACGGCCTTATTCTACTCAGCAGCTTTCTGTGCCACTTCTTGCATTGCCCTTACCTCAGTTGTTGTTGTTTCCTTTTTCCTTTTCTCAGCCAACTGTGTGATGTGCAGCTTGGCATCATCCTCCTTCTTCTACGCTGTCACCTTCTCGAGTTCTGCAAGATTTGGGGCCATGCCTCCATGATAGTGAAAATGGCATTTTCAGTGGCTACAAAAGGTAGCTTCGTCCACTACTTCATTGTGTCCTTGCGCACCCTGATGTATATATTAGGCATGTCAGCTTTGAATTCTGCAAAACTCTGCAGATTTTTGTACATCATGGGTGACAGGCATGTCCTCCGATTGATCCACATCTAGATGTTCATCTCCATGAGCACCTAGAATATCTCACTATCGCATATTCTTTTGGTGTCCTTGGTGGCCCAAAGAAAAGTATACATCATGGCCTCTGGTAAATCTTTGTCAATTGCGGGGAATTGACTTTCCTCTGATAGTTTCCCCACTACGAGCACTATGGGTAGAAACATCCATGCATAGTGGAAGGTTTTACCCTGCTCTTGGGCTTCACAACAGTTCTTTGGGAATTCTATGTAGAGGAATTCAGCCTAGTTAAACTGGACCCCCTCTGTGCACTACTCGGCCAGTGCGATCACTGGTGCAGGTAACTCATTTTCGCGGAATTGTTACATGAATTTGTCGGCCAAGATTTGGGTAGCTACACGTACCACTTTTTCCTTAGTGCTGGAGATAGCGTAGCCCCTCTTTTTCTTCTCTAGCTTCTACTTTGGCTTCATGGCCTCTGCGAGGGCCAAATCTTTACCCTTCCCTTCTGATATGGTCACAGGGTCCTTTCCTTTGTATGGTAGCCAGGAAATGCGATGGATTATGTCTACTGTGATGGGGATCGGCTGCTCCAACCATAGATACCCATCACGCACCAGGAAAAGCAGCTTCCTGATGATGAAAATGGCTATTGGAGCACGGTGGAAATACAACACCCATAGCCCAACCTTTTCCACTCTGTGTAGCCACTTCCATGACTCAAACGTTGTCACCACCACCCCCTAGCATTGTTTTGCTTCATGAGATTCCCAGTCTTGAGGTGAGGTAACTTCTCGTAGACAGTGAGGTTCTAGTCTTCAAACTTCATGGTTGGCATGCAACCCATATGCGTGCCTTCAAACACAATGCCATCTCGGAGGAGTGGGGTCTGGAGTGGACTCTTGGTTTCGTACATGTCCTTGGGCAATTTGGCCTTCCCCTTTCACAGGGGGACATAGGTGGGTAATTTTGTCGCAAAGAGTGTAGGTTGAATATCCTCCTCCATGCCTTCATCTTCTTCCTCCTCATCTGTTTTTAAAATGATAACTTTCCTTTTCTCTTCCATTGATAGTTTTTTGTGCAGCAGGTTCCTCAGGGACACGCGTATTGGAGCCATTGCCTGTTTATCCTTCTTGGGTCTTGGTGTACGCGGTTATTTGGGGATCTATTCCATAACCCTAGCACCTTCTAGACCGTCCTCCACAATTGGGGTCTGCAGGGCCTCATCGATGGTTACCTCTTCAATTCCCAAACCATCCTTAGTTTTCATCATCGTATCTAGGTTGTATTCTGTCACTTGCGAACTGAGGGGCTCAATTATCACTCGGCTCTCAATGCTCAGTGCTCTGTTCAATCACTCAATTCTCAAATGACCAAGTGTTGTTTGTTGGGCAACCCCTTGTATTTGATAGTGCCTTTTGAATTCGAATTCAACTATTCCCCCCTAATTCCAAGCCATTAATGCTTCCTTGGTGGCAGATTTTCCCAAATCTTACCCATAAATCACGTTTTAAATGTCCATCGCCCGCTCCATTTGGACTTAAGTAGATCATACCTTCATGAACAATGACTTCAACAGTTACCTTCTAGCCAATCCGAAAGGCAGCACAGTCCCCCGTGTGCAGTCGTGGACCTTGTGACTTTCTGCTTTTGCGCACATCTCCAACATCGCACAGCTCTCGAGCAGGATAGTTTATAGTACTGTGCTCCCTTCCAACTGCCTGAAGCGCTAAGGCTGTCCTTCCCTTGGCTAGTCAAGTGGTCACACTGCCTATGTGGAGTGCCACCCTATCCTCTATCATGGTTCTTGGAAAATCTACACCACCTATGGTTGCGCACGTCCTTGTTTACAACACGCTAGCTTGGTCACTACACTTGACAATATGCAGTCCAAGCCAAGACATCAGACTAAGCAATTCACGGTGATAGTTCTCAAACTTGTCAGTATGATTGTTCATACCTTGCCTTATCATCCTAGTTTCCTCAATGAGAAACTCTTCCTTTATCTTGTCTTCCAACTTGTTGACCTCTGCATCCATCAAAGCTCTTTTCTCTCTTAATCGTACCCTTTCTTTTTCAAGTTCGCAAAGTCTAAAATTTCCCTGTTGGATTTCTTCCTTAAGTCTCTTGTGTACTGTCTCTTGCGACTGTGTGATTTCTTCATTTTGGACTTCGCAAACCATTGTATATATGGGTGCTGTCATGTGTAGACTAAGCTTTCCCTACTCCATAGGGATTACAACATCTGCTTCATACTTCAACATTAGAAGTTCTCGCACGATCAGGGTTTTGCACATGGTCCTATAAGTCCATAAAATTGTTGGTACACGCAGATCCTAGTCAGTGCATTTCACATGGTGGACTGTGTTCAGTACTTCATATACTTTGTCAAAGGCTTCCACATGGATAATTTGTTGTGCGCTTAGTCTTATTCTACTTTTTTGTTCATGCCATATTCTTTCCCTCTCTTGTTTGTTGGTCCTATTTCCTATTGTGAGGATGGTGTGCATTTATGCAGGTTATGTACCATACATCTGTACCCATCGAGAGAGGTGGGTGCACATGCTGTTTCATCCATCATACCCGACTTCCATCCACATCTAAGGCTTTCCAAATCATATGAGCATCACCGTTCTGCATTCATGCCAGTCCTCAAAACTTCTTTGATGCATGCCCCACCATCTTTCAGGTGTAGCCCATAGTGCCCATTTCAGAGCATCGAACCGCTATTTTTCTAGCACCTCCCTTTCAAATTTGTTTAGGAAATCATACACCGCTCTCAACTCGTCATACATAGGCAAATCCCTTACCTCTGTTGTCATGGATTACAGTGATCTTACCATCATGTTTCAATTGAGCATGGTTACCTCGTGTAACCAGTTCTGCCATCGTTATATTTCCTCATCCAAATTTGAGGTGCAGGAGGTTTCACACTCCAACGAAATCCTGCCATCTATTATTGGATTCACCCAGTCCTTCTCTCATGTAGTTATCTTGTAGATATAGTCTAGATCATCGTCTAGTACTGGATCTGTGTAGCGTGATCCTTCCGCAGGGTCTAAGGATACCCCTACGCATAATGACTTTTTATCAAAAATCATCTTGCGCTTCTTTAGATTTATTACTCCATTCATGTTAGTGGCCCAATCTATTCCTAATAGTGCATGATAGGGATTATTGTCATCGACAATCTCTATCACTTTGAAATCTGCTAGCACACTTGCACCTTTGATATCTACCATATTCCCTGCAATCTTCCCATCAGTAGGATCTTTTTCTATTTTTCCATTCATAATTGAATAGGAGACCATTGAAATGCGGGCCTACCCATGCACTCCCATGTATGCTTTGGCTGGACATTCACGTCTGACCCTAGACCTAGAATCACTTGACCCATTTCATATTCCTTGATTTGCACAGTCAGTCTCATCTCCCTTCCTATTCGCATTGTGTGCTACCTGAGCTTTCGAACTACGCACGGTTCTCTTGACCCAGTGCACCTAGTGATGAGTTCTTGCAGTCCCTTCATAGCCTTGCTATCGTGGAGTAGCTTCATACAAGTCTCCAAAAATGTAGTAAGCATTAATGGGTCCACCTCCGGTTCTCATTTGTCTTTACTACCTGAAATGGAGGCCTCCGTGAAACTCTTCTTAACTTCCATGAATGCTTCCCTCGCACACTCCAAATCGAACTCTGGTTCCGTTGTTGGAGCCTTGCAAACCCAGACACCTTCTTCAGGTTGCTTGCCCTTGTCATCTCTTGTCATGATACCACTTTGGAGCATGATGTTTACATTCGGGTCCTCTTCGCGTGACTCAGACCTCATCATTTGCAAGTTTTGAGTTAGTGGAGGTTGGAGAGTTCCTTTATCATGCAATGCCGCTATCATCGTGGGGCAGTCCTCTGTCTCATGATCAAACTGGGTACAATATAAACATGATGCTCTCATCAAATTTGTACAATCATGGGCATAGTGCCCTAGCCCTCTGCAATTGTAATAAATCAGTTGTCCATGACCCCTTCCTGGTCCCATTCTAGCTCGACCTTGTCCGCGCCCTTGAAATCTAGTGTGTGCCATCCCTGCGTTTTGATCGAGGGCTCACATTTCGGCTTGAAATCTATAGGTAGGGTTTCGATTCATCATCAGTTCATAACTTCTACAGGTGTGCTCATCATGGCCTACTGATTTGTAGAAGTTACAGAACAACTGCTGGGAGGTCTGTGTATACTTCTATAATAGGTGTCAATTATCTGTAGCATGCTTCCCTCCTATTTGACAAATCATGCACCATAATATAGGCATCACACTCAGTCTTGCTTGTGCCTCTGGTCTCAATGGTATTGGTCCCCATCCTACTAAGTAATTCACAAAGACTAGACAGTGGTCCCTGTCATGTCCTTGGCCTTTGCACTTTATGCACCATACCTCCTCGCACACCTCTAGGATAGTTGTCTTGTCCTGTTTCAAACTCTCCATCTCCAGACAAAATTTTTTCAACTGCATGTGGACCTGTTGGACTCCCAGACTTGGATCTTGTATTAGGGTCTCATGTAGTCTCATTGCAATCTCCAAAGCTTTGGCCTAAGTGGATAGCTTCTGCTGTGACAATGTGGTCCTTAGATGTGGTGTTAGTGATGCTAGAAACCATTTGCGGTGCTGCCCATCCATCAAGGTCATGTTGGCTTCGCGAATCATACCCTTTAGTCTTTGATCCAGCTCTCAGGGTTTCTCACCTAGAAGCATCATGATTTCCTTAAACCCAATAATTGACTGTGTCTCTAATTTTGGCCTGCTAAATTTCCTATTTAGTGCATCTTGGATATCTGCGATCCCTGTGTTTCGATTGTCATTGGAATTCTTAATGTACTGCATTAGTGCACGATCCTGTAATTCACTTATCAATGTTTCCTTCTTTATGTTGTCATCCATGACTCCTTGCACTTCACATACAGCCCTTACCACAAACCAAAATTGGTCCAGGTCTTCATTCCCTACTCCTTTGAACACCGACAACTTTATTGTGCTCACCATATTGAACTGTGGTGGTGGTAGAGGTGGTGTGGGCAGAGATGGGGGTGAAGATGGTGAAACTGGTGGTGATGTAGGCAGAGGTGGTATGCACAAAATTTGTTGTCTTATTAGACTGATTGCATTTCTTGGCAAAACTTTCACGAGTGCTTCCTCGCTTTCGCGTCGAGGTGAAATCAAGGGGCTAGTTTCTATCTCTGTGCTACCTTGATTTCTATAGATCCTCCCACTTCGAATAGATCTAAACATCAATTTATTTGCATAACTTGCTTTTCACACAATAGCATTTTAATCCAAGTGTTCAAATATTTAATGTACTTACCTCGTTTCCCTTTGAGGAAGCGTCGTTTTGCCTCACTGTAGTTGACTAAAGTATCTACCGTGAACTCTGTGATAAACCATCCTATAATTCAATCGAGGAAATGGTCCTCAGTACGCACGGTCTTATCTTTTGATGCTTCTTGTCTACGCATCAACTCTAGAATCCACCCAATAGGTTTGTCGAGCCTACACCTTCCTTGATTGTCTGCTAGCTTCGTGATCCACTCATATAGTTCAAAGGAGAAGGATGCAAAGAATTGTTCGTGGATTTCCATATATAAGCAGTGCTCTAACCATTATTCCTTCGATACTCACGGATTCCTATTTTCCTGTGCAGTGAACTCGTGAATATTTCTGTCCAACCATTTTTCAATTTCTTTCTTTGTCGGATTCTAGTGACACGACACCAGACATCTCTTATGCAAATCCTAGTCCCAGCAATGGAACCATTTGTTGGCTTATTGGGGCCTGACCCAAGTTCAGGGGTGATTTAGCTAAACAAATCCTGGTACTACTAGCCCTTTCGACAACAATCCATAGAGCGTGAACTGAGGTCTCACTCGAAGTAGTATGGGAGGGTGCTAGAACTAGGTTTCTGCACCATGGAGATGTCTGATGAGTTCAAGTGGTCCGCAATTCGACCCTGCGTGCACGTCACTACTTGCACTTACCCATACCTCATAGCCTGCGATTCTACCTTCACGTAGCCCTACTCGGGGGCTGAACGTTGTTATTACCAAAGTCCTTACTAGTATTCCACTGTTAGTTGGTTAAGTTAGCCTATTTGTATATGTTAAGTTATACTTGGAAACATAAATCATTCATACAGGTGCACAGAGTAAATAAATAGTATATTTTCAATTTATATCAAACAGGTAATAACCCAAGAACATATACACAGAATTCAGATAAAACTTCTCTTTATTATTATCTTCCTTGGTTATAAACTTGACCCCACATTGTGCACTTAGCTGGAAGGGTCTGCGCACTCATCTACAAACTGCTAGGCCTCTACGCACTCATTTCCAGAGACTTCTCCTACTCTACGAACCAAGGCACACTTAGACACTTTCTTTGTGCTATCTATTACTTCCTTAGTTACTTTGTTATCTTTTACACATACAGCCTCGCTCTATTTATATAATCCCATGGTCTGCGGACCATGGGTAGGATGACATTACATTACAAGACTAGGGCCAACAACCCTGTGACTCTATCATACATTTCATGCTCTGTGCTCAGAATTCACGAGTCAAAACTCAGACTTTGAGCCCCAAAAAATGCCTTGGGGGGATTCCATGCCCAACACCTACGTCGTTGGTCGCACTGGCTGAGCAGTGCATGGAGGGGGTGCAGTTTAACTGGTATGAATTCCTCTGCATGAAGTTTTTAGAGAATTGCCATGAAGCCCAAGAGCGAGGTAAAACCTTCCACCATGCATGTTTGTTGCTTTCCATGGCACTCATAGTAGGGGAATTGCATGAGGATAGTCAATTCGCCATAACTGACGGAGATTTACCAGAGGTGGCGAAGTATGCTTCGCTCTGGGCCATGAAGGATGCTACAAGGATACACGATGGCAAGATCTTCTGGGTGCTCATGAAGATGAACATTTGAATGTTGATCAACCATAAGCTATGGTTGTCATCCATGGTTCACAACAGTCTACAGAGTTTTACAGAATTTAAGGCAGACATGCATAATATATATATATCAGGGTGTGCAAAGATCCAACGAAGCAGTGGACAAAGCTACCCTTTGTAGCCACTGACAACGCAATTTTCAATGTCTTAGGGGCATGGCCTTTGGAATGGCACACCCCAAACATTGCAGAACTCGAGAGATTGGCAGCAGAAAAGAAGAAAGACAATGACAAGCTATGCATCGCACAGTTGGCCGAAAAATGATGGAAGGAAATAGCAGCAGCCAAAGCGCGGGTAGCACAGGAAGCGGCAGAGAAAGTAGACGAGCAGGAAAAGGCTGCAGTAGAAACAACAGCATAGGCAGTAGGCATGAAGGTGGGTGAGGGCCAAACAATGCCTTCATAGGAGCAGGAGGCAGAGGAAGTAGAAACAGAAGAAGGAAGCGCAGACCCACGAATTGCATCCACACTATTGAACCACCAACACCCAGCAGAACAAGAAGGATCATAGAAGAAGTTCAAGGCTTCGCAATTGTCCATTGACCCGATCACCCTAACCGAAGGTGATCTACATGACATCAGCGAGATAGTGCATGATGTCACAAATGAGGCTCTCTAGGATTTCATGCAGGAGCACCACACTTTGTTGGGTGGCCTTAGAGTGAAATTGTAGAAATTACAGGTGCGCCTCCCTCAAGTTGGTACCCTTTTGAACAATGTCACTATCAGATCCATGGAAGAAGAGAAGATGTTGTGCACATGGATGATGAACACAATAGTGTTTCCAAAAGGGACTCTAGTGACATGAAATGAGGCTGACAGGTTTTCATTTAGCACAATGAAAGGTCTCGGTGTTAATATAGCTGCCCTTCTGCACGAGACATTATATCTATTGCAGGATGTGATAATGGCAGAGCTTCATGATAGGGAGAGCCCCGTGCTCCAAGTCCTTAGAGAGCAAAAGATAAATATGGAACAACTCAGCTTGTAGCACAACGAATTGTGGTCACAAAATCAACAACTGGTGTAGGTGATATTTTAGAAGATTATATATTATAGAGCAATGGAACACATAAAATATTGCAAACATATAAACACAAAAAATGCATAAAACAAGAGAGACACAGATATACGTGGTTCACCTAGTTTGGGCTACATCCATGGAGAAACAACCAGTCCTTTTATTATATTATCCAGCAAACTAAAGAGATACAACCTAGAGCGGATCCACTGTAACTCCCTCTTTGCTCTCAATCTCCTCTGTTTTCCTCACTCAGAATAGAGATGTCCATAGATGCAATACAATTCCCTCATATATAGTGAGGGGTTGCCTTCTAGGGAAAAAAACCATAAATTAAACATAAATTCTACTGTCAAATCATCCCCCTAATGAACGGCATAGATTGGCAGTCCTCCTGGGGTATACATCTGATTGAAACCTTTGAATATAGAAGATAATCAAGCTCCACACCCAACATGATAGACGACGCTTGACAAAGTGTCCCAGAGCTAGCTATCCCAGCATATATACCAATGGAGGTGCAGATCCACAGGTTAGCAGCAGGAGTCCACGAGGCTAGGGAAGAAACGACAAAGGTTCAGCTGGAGCTGAATCTTTAGATCATTGAGCTACGGTTACAGGCGCAACCATTCACTCCCCTGGAAGTTAGAGAACAGCTCACTAGCGCTATCATAACAGGATTAGAGGAAATCGGGGGTGTAGTGCAAGTCTACACCAACATGTTGGAAGAATCATTTGAGGTCCTCAGAACTCTACAGGAGGACCACAACATCTAGCACTTAGAGACAGAGGTGTGAGAACTCCAATAGCAGTATGACAGTGTCCAAGGAACTATGTAGATGGTGGTCCTCACCCAGAGGCTTGTACGGATGCAGCAGGCTAAAGCATTGAAGGAGCAGGTGGACATGGCACAACATAAGGAGGCAGTTCTCAAAGCACACGTCCAACCTTGGATCAGTGATGCCTTCACTACCATGGAAAACATCGAAGGCAAGCTTGTGCACATACAGGGGATGCATACATTGGTGCATAGAAGCACTCCAGACACAAAGGTCTTAGAACAACGTATGCAACAGATCCAACAAGCAACAACTCAATGCATTGCTAACCTCCGCATAGTTCAAGAACAATTGGAGGGACTCCGTGAAAAGATCGTTGCACCGATAGAGTGACTCGAGGGAGAGTCATGATGTTTGTGGTGGGGGTTTGATAGGCATGGAATCCCCCCCAAGGCATGTTTTGGGGCTCAAAGCCCAAGTTTTGACCCAATCTTGTTGTAAAGCTCCGTGAATTGGGGTGCGGAGCACGAAAAGTATGATAGAGTCACAAGGTTGTCCACCCTAGTTTTTTAATGTAATGTTGGATAGACCTACCCATGGTCCGCAGACCATGGGATTATATATAAATAGAGAGAGGCTCTTAGTATATAGAAGGGAGAGAGAGAAGAGTCTAAATAACTAAGTGAAGTGTGTCTTTCGTTCGTAGAGTAGGAGAAGGCTCTGTAGCTAAGTGCACAAAGGCCTAGTAGTCCATAGCTAAGTGCGCAAACCCTTACAGCTGAGTGCATAGGGCGGAGTCAAGTCTTCAACCGAAGAAGGAATTAATAAATAGAAGTTTTTTATCATTTTGTGTACCTGTTCTTGAGTTAATGCATGTTTGATATGATCTACAAATATACTATTTATTTACTACGTGCACTTGTATGAATGGTTTATGTTGTTAAGTATAATTTAAAGCACACAAGTAGGCTAAAATAATCAACTAACATTGGAATACTAGTAAGATCTTGGGTGATAATGTAGAATGTGATGCTCAGCCCCTCAGTAGGACTGCACGAAGACAGTATACCTAGTGGTGAATGATGAGAAAGTGCGCAAAGCAACCTATGCACAAGGTCAAATTGCAAACCACTTGAACTCATCATCTCCAGGGTGCGGAAACTTGGTTCTAGCACCCTCCCATACTACTTCGGGTGAGACCTCAGTCCACACTCCACAAACTGTTGTCGAAAGGGCCAGTAGTACTGGAATTTGTTTGGCCAAATCAATTTTGAACCTGGGACAGGCCCCAATAAGCCAACATGTACTGAAAACACCCCCATTCCTCCATGAAGGTTGTTTTACTCTTGGCTTCTGTCATGAACTTGATTTGACAGTATCCAAAGCCCATCAATAAATTAGTAGGCCTTCTGCCCTCCAACATTTTCCACTACCTCATTAGAAAACGGCGTCGGGAAAGGATCGTGAATGCAGGCATCGTTAAGATTTATTAGAACTACGCAAATCCTTATATACCCCTTCTTCTTCTTTTCCTGAGATATCATTGGGCTCATTCAATTATATTCCTCCATTGGTTCAATAATACATGCCTCAAGCATCTTTTCCAATTCCAAACGAACCTTTTCCGTGTATTTGGGATTAAAGCGATATGGCCTCTGCTTAACGGGCTTCGTGTCCAGTTTCAAAGTTAATATCAACACTCCCAAATTGCCTATGATGCCTTTCAAATCTGAATATTTTGTAGGAGAAAGATACTAGTACACCCGGAGTAACTCAATAACTTTATCCACTATGGCATCATCCCAATAATCTATGATCTTATTGAATTTAGTATCTCCTTTAGTACCAATGTTTACCTTTCTAGTCTTCAGTGGCACGGTGATATCTAGCTTCTTTGTCTGTGGAAATTCAACCTTGCAGTTGCCTTTTTGTTATGGGATATTGATATTCCTTGGATCCTCATCCTCTACTTCAATAGTCATATTATAGCATTCCAATGCATGGCGCAACTAGGTACGCCAATTTGGTTGAACCAATTCCAAAGGATCCTACGAAAGTTGGAAGATCGCTGCCTTAACCTCCTGCAGCACTTCATCAATACATTTGAACCCGTATTCAAAGATGTAGATCATGAATAATAATTCTCTTAAGATGTTCCACTCCACTATGCCATGGTGGAGCTCCATTTCCAAATACCAAATCATAGGGATTATATCTAGAGTGTGACAAAATAAATGCACCCATTCTGACTATGGCTTTGTTCCATACACCTTAGTCCATTTGGCCAAATGATCCCATGGATAATTCCTCCCATCATACTTCTCATTTAATCATACTTTAGGACAACCGAATCAAACCCTCATCATCCTCCTATAGTTGTGGCACTCATCAAAGTTGTCTTTGTGCATACCCCACCATCGAGCGAGAGTAGCATACAGTGCCAAATCTAGTGCCTGAAAGTGGTGATCCTCTTAGACTTCTCTTTTAAAAGCATCCAAAAAATTATCTACATCAGTTAAACCATCGTAATAAGGTAAATTTCTTATGTCTAATGAGACAGAGCGCAATGATTTGGTCATCATGTTGTAGCACCATGTCGATACTTCATGCAGCCTATTTTTCCAATGTTCCAATTCTTCATCTGAATCTGAGGTAAAAGAACGTTTGCGGTCCCATGCAATCTTTCCATCAACTATTGAATTCACCCAGTCTTGTTCTCGTGCTATGCTTTTATATATTTGATCCAAATCATAATCGCTCTCTTCATAGTCACAGACCGGTTCAGTATAGTGTGGTCCTTTTGCAGGGTCCAATGGCACTACAACGAGGAGTGATTTTCTTTCAAACGACATTGTACACTTCTTCAAGTTGATTACCCTATTCATATCAATAGCCCAGTCTATTCCAAGGAGCTCAACGTATGGATTGTTTCAATCAACAATTTCTATCACTTCAAAATTAGCCAGCACGCACGCACTTTCTATAGCTATGGTAACTCCCTGCAATTGTCCCATGGGGATAATCTTATGCTAGCTCACCATCCTCAGCTGAATCGACGACCATTGTAGCATAGGTCTCCCCATTCTCTCGCAAGTTTGTTTAGGCAATACATTCATGTTAGACCCCAAATCCAAAATAACTTGGTCCATCGAATAGTATATTATTTGTGTGGTAAGCCTCATCTCGCACCCTCTTCTTGCCTTATGCTTACCAATCTTTCTCACAATGCGGGGTCCATCAGGAGAATTATTTTTACCAACACACTTGTTTATAAACTCCTGTAGTCCTTTCCTAGCCTTGCTATCGTGCAGTAGTTTCAAACAAGTCTCCAAGAAGGTGGTAAGCATAGAGTGGTCTGTTGAAAATAATACTAAGAGGGGGGGTGAATCAGTATTATCAAACTCTTTTCAATTTATGCAGATGAAACTTGCTTATACCTTATAATTTAATATATTCTTCAGACGTGGATCATTAGAACTATTGCAAACAAGAACAACAAAAAAATAGAGCAACAGTCACACCAAAGGACAC
Organism: Pinus taeda; assembly: GCA_000404065.3. Lineage (NCBI taxonomy): Eukaryota > Viridiplantae > Streptophyta > Pinopsida > Pinales > Pinaceae > Pinus > Pinus taeda. The sequence goes on from APFE030302877.1 coordinate 98,892, forward strand.
AAGATATAAGGTGGAAACCCAATGTGGGTGAAAACCACCTATTGCAATATGTCTCTATCTTATTTCAATTAGAAACTTCTTTTACAATGATTTTGTACTGGTGCAGTCTTATACCAGCACGCAGGCTTCAACTTGCAAAAGGCTACAACCTTCTCTTTTCTTCCAAGGACCTTGTTTCATAAATTTTCAGACTGGATCCATGAATATCAATCAAACATCAAATAGATCTAAAATCACCCAACTTCCTTGTACAAATACTCAGTCAATACTACTCAATACACAAAAACCATACACAAATTTAGAACCATGAACTCAGTAGTAATAAGTAAAGGCAGCTAAAAATATTTCAAGAAAAGTTCGCAACTTCACCAATAGAAACCTGTGGATATCCACACTTCTGCTGTGTCGAGCCTGCGCAGTTCCACACCTGCTCTGTCTTATCTTCTACACAACTCCGCATTGCTGCGTCTTCTGTTCTGCACACCTTCGCACTACTGTGTCTTATGTTTTGTGCACCTCCACATCTGCACTGTCAACTGGACGGCGCACCTCCACACCTGATCTATCTTCTGGACTGCGCACCTCTGCACCTACATCGTATCTCACTTACGGACCTCCGGGTATAGACACTTTATCAGTCCTCGACTATATCCCAGACTGTCAGATTCACAGATCTGATGATGCACCAAGGAGATCTCGTCTTATCAGTAGATTCACCTTATAATGCTCAAGATTCTCCTTAATTGAGATCCAGCTATTACTCACCAATCGATCACCAGAATTTCAGATCTTGCTCTTAAGATATTCAACACATGAGTGCCCAGCCAAATAATCTCCTTTCCTTTTTATACATAAACCATGGACCAAAACCATAGAAACCCAATACAAGGGATCCAAACCGGGGTTCAAAACTTTAGATGCAAAAACCACGGACCAAACCATAGGTTCAAAAGCATCAGACTAAATACCATGGACCACCCGTAAGATTTCCCATGTGCGTGTGCTTTTCTCTGCATGAAAGTGTGTGAACTGGGGGTTTGCGTCTTTTGAATAGTACACTTGCGAACCTGTCCGCAACTTCTGAACGACGCATCTGTGGAAGATACTGATGACCACATCTTTGAGATTAGGAACCTACGCACCTGCCATTTTCTGCCATTCTCACAACCTAAACTTGTGATCTGCTACTTGAGTGAATTTCCATCAAGGACAACACTTATGTCATCGAGCCAAACCAGTGCCATAATGCCAACAATCTCCCCCTTTGGACTTGATGGCAACCCAAAGTCACTCAAGATCTTTCCTCCCCCTTTGTCATCAAGGGAAAAGGGTTACGCTCCCCCTGAATGCATGCTGAAATCTCTATTCTGCTGTGCTATAAAAGCTCCCCCTCACAAATAGGCAAGATCTTCAAGAAGATGTTCTACAGAAGAAATCATAACTGACCTCTCTATCACCAAAGACTCATAGATACAACTCCCAACCAAGTGGGGATACATGATATAATGAGCACACTACATTATCCATCCCAGGCATAGTGGGGCAACCAAAATAGGTTGTTACATGACCTTGACAAAAGAAATATAAGACATAGAGACAAAAACATCAGCAACATTATTCAAATCAGAATCCATGTTCTCCTTCTGCACTTGCTCCTCCTGAAATCCAACATAATTGAACCAAGATCTTCTATGATAATGCCAACAATGCATTATTAGAAGAATATATGCTCCCCCTGAACTTGTGCTAGAAGGTCTCTGACAGACCCACATAAACCAGCGTATGTATGCATACACCCCATATAAAACTTGCATACAACAGTCTTTGAAACAAACAAGATTCAACAGCAAGATGATGCATCAACTACCCCTAGATTCTGTTCGAGGTATTCAAAGGCCTCCTTGGGCAGTGGTTTGGCGAGGATATCAGCAACTTGTTCCTTAGAGGGAACATACTCCAATTTGACCTTTTGATCAAGTACTTGTTCTCAGAGAAAATGATGCTTGATCGGGATGTGCTTGGTCTTTGAATGCATGACAAGATTCTTTGAAATACTGATTGCACTTGTATTATCACAAAAAATGAAGATAGGTGGAGTACAAGTGATTTGAAGATCTTGCAATATTTGCATCATCCAAAGGAGTTGTGTGCAGCAAGATGCATCAGCTACATATTCTGCTTCAGCTGCAGATAATGCAATAGAGATTTGTTTCTTGTTGAACCATGATACTAATCTAGGGCCCATGAAGAATGCACCACCACTAGTGCTTTTCCTATCATCCACGTTTCCTGCCCAATCTGCATCTATGTATGCATGAAGTGTGAGATCTGTACCTCTAGGATACCATAAGCCATAGTTTTGAGTTCCTTGTAGATACTTGAAAATTCTTTTAACTGCATGAAGATGATTTTCCTTTGGATTTGCCTAAAACCTTCCAACTATTCCCACTGCATGCATAATATCTAGTCGGGTACTTTTTAGATAAAGCAAACTACCAATCATGGATCTATAGGTTGGTTGATGTACTGCTGGCGATTCATCATTTGTGCTGAGGTTGCAACCTGTCACCAGAGGGGTACATACTAGTTTCGAATCCTCCATCCCATATTTCTTCAAGATCTGCTTCAGATATTTGGTTTGAGATAGAAAAATGTTGTCTTTGTTTTGTTGGACTTGTAGACCAAGAAAGTATGTGAGCTCACCAAGCATGGACATTGCAAACTCTTTCTGCATCACCAAGGCAAAGTTTTGACTCATGTCCTCTTCATTGCTACCAAAGATGATATCATCAACATACACCACAAGTATTAGCAACTTATTATTGTCAACTTTTATATACAGATTATTATCAGTTGATCCTTTTATAAAACCTTGTTGATGGAGGTACTTATCCAACCGATAATACCACACCCTTGGAGTATGTTTAAGGCCATAGAGAGCCTTTTTGAGTCTGCATACAAGATACGGATCATTTCCAAGGATAAACCCATCTGGTGGCTCAATGTACACTTCTTCATTCAAGTCTCCATTCAAAAATGCAGATTTTACATCCATCTGAAATACTTTGAACTTCTGAAAGCTAGAGAGAGCAAGGAACATTCTTATAGCCTCAAGTTTGGCAACTGGAGCAAAGGTTTCCTCAAAGTCTATGCCTTCTTGTTGCGCATATCCCTTACAAACAAGTCTTTCCTTGTTTCTAACCACATCCCCATTTTCATTCAGCTTATTTTTGAAAATCCATTTTGTCCCTATGACATTCTTGTCTTTTGGTCTTGGAACCAACTCCCAAGTGTTATTCTTTTTAATCTGCTCGAGTTCTTCCTCCAAGGCCTTGACCCAGCATTCATCTTTGCAAGCCTTTCTTACATTTTGTAGTTCAGTGGAGGAGAGAAGTGCTAGATAGCTTGAAGGCTTCTGAAATGGTTCTTCTTGTTTGCACACCTGCCTCTTTCTGCCCCAAAATTTGAGATTCTAGATGATTCTTTTGAACATATCTAGATGGAGTCTTTTCTTCTATCCTTATATGTTCTTCTAGTGCCTCATGGGTTTCTTCTTCATCATGAATCTTATTTGATTTTGATGGATAATCTTCTTCGAGATCTTCAGAGTTTATCTTCCTGGGAGGGTTTCCTTCTTCATCAACCACTACGTCAATGCTTTCAACAATTTTACCAAGTCTTTTGTTGTAACATTTGTAAGCTTTGTTGTGGGGAGAGTAACTAGGTAAAATGCCTTCATCTGCTCTAGGTTCAAACTTGCCAAGATTTTCATCGGTCCTTTTAATGTAGCATTTTCTTCCAAAGATTTTGAAGTATTTTACCATGGGAGTCTTACCATACCAAAGTTCATGAGGAGTCTGAGTGCTATTTACCCGAACGTTTGTCTTGTTGAGAATAGTAACAACGGAAAATGCGGCTTTACCCTAGAAGGTTGCGGGAGTTCCAGACTCATCAAGCATAACACGAGCCATTTGTTGAATCGTTCTTTTCATCCTTTCCACTACTCCATTTTGTTGAGGAGTCCTTGCAGTAGAGAATTCCCTTCTTATTCCATGTTCTTCACAAAAATCAAAAAAATCATGTGAGGTAAATTCCCCTCCTCGATCAGATCTGAGGTACTTGATTCTACGATCTGATTAGTTTTCAACCAAAGCTTTGAATGACTTGAACTTTTCGAAAGCTTCATATTTATACTTCATGATTCCTATCCAACACATCCTTGAAAAATCGTCAATGAACAATATGAAATACTCTTCTCCTCAAGGTGATCTCTTCCTAGTTGGACCACATATATCAGTGTGGACAAGTTCAAGTGGCTTGCTAGCTGATCCTTCCTTCTCAAGGAAAATAGTTCTGGTTTGCTTACCAATTTGACATGATTTGCATATTGTGTTGTTTGGAATTTTGATGTCAGGAAGATCACGAACTGCCTGATATCTACATGCTTTCCTGATCTGAGAGAAGCTAAGATGTCCCAGTCTTCTGTGCCATATCCAATGTTCATGATTCTTGCTTAAGTAGCATTGTTGATGTTCTCCCTTGAGTACGTATAAGTTATTTGGAGTTCTGATGCCTCTGATCACTATTTTTCCTGTATCAACCTCACAAACAATACATCCATTTGATCGAAATATTACCTCAATTCCTTGATCACACATCTGACTGACACTTAATAGATTATACTTTAAGCCATCAACATACATGACCATTTCCAGCTTTGACCTTTTCTTTCAATTGAATAGAACCTTTGCCTTTTATGAATGCAGGGCTGTCATTTCCAAAAGAAACCTTCTTTTCTTTTTCTAAGGTAGTATATGACTGAAGTTTTTCTTTATTACCTGTCATATGTTTTGAACATCCGCTGTCAATGTACCATTGATTTTCCTGTCCTTCCGCATATAAGGCTATCCCACAGCTTTCTGGTTGTGGTTCTTTCTTTCTCCATGTTTTGGAACTCAATGAAGCCTTCTCCTTCTGAATTGTTTTCTGAAACCTACTTCTTCATTCAGAATCTTCATTACTGAACTTGTTGCAGATAGTACATTCTATTTCATTTTCAAGAGCAGAGAAGTTATTGTAGGTTCTTTTCATGATTCCTATTACACTCCTTTGTTTTTGAGCTTCCCTAGTCATGATGGTCTTATAGGCAACACATTGAGTAGCTTTATAACCAAAGTTATGACAAGAGAAACATTGGCCATTGAAGAAAATCTTGTGATTATCAAATCTACCAACCATATGATTGTAGTTTCCATCCATTCTTGAGCTAAATTGAAAACGATTTACCTGTGGTTGGTTGAGGCTTCTATTCATCCTTGAAGTAGATTTCCCCTGATTTAATTGATAATATTTGATCATTCTTGAAGCAAATTGTCCCTGATTTACCTGGTGATCTGCATTATGCTTTTGATTGTCAAATTGTTCCTTTCTCCTTGTTGCTTCAACATAACTTTTGGAGGTGGATGGCTTATGTGTTTGCTTCTGGGCTTGAGATGCTTCTTCAGAATATTTGAGACCTGTCTTGATTAGAGGAGAATGTTGTACTTTGATAATCTCATCCAAAGTTTCAAATCCTTTAGCAAATGTGAGATTAAGGGCTTTTGTTTTCTCAATTTCTTTTCTAACTCCCACAATTTCACATTCTAACCCTCCCTTGTGTTTATATTTTTCAGCAAGTTGGACTGTTAGAGTATCTATAATCATGTTCTTTTCCTTTAAACAAACTTTAATCTTAGCAATTTCTTCATAAAGACCTTCTTCATTTATAGCATCCAAGAAATCATCATCTTCAAAAGCCATCAAAAGTCTATTATAATTTCCTTGTTCATCTTCATCACTATTTGACAATCCATCACTCTTTTCATGCATGTAATAGCTCTTCTTATTCTGTCTTCTATTTCATCTAACAGGTTCCTTACCTTTGTCTAGTTTATCTTTATGTGGACATTTTGCAGCATAATGACCGACCCTTCCACAAGCAAAGCATTTGAAACTCGCCCAGGTAATAACATTCCTTCTTCCCGAGGCTCCATATTCTTAGAGGTTCAAGTTGAGGGTGAAGAAAATAGATGATGGCTTGCTTTTATCTACTTTGCACCCCGGGGAGTAAGGCAGCCAGGGTTGAACGAGTGAGTGGGCTGGAAATAGCCATAGTCAGGCAGTCACATAGAGAACCCAACATGGATATGGTGGAAAATTGAGCACCCACATAGACATACAGCCCATACATAGACACATCCATAGATAGCATTGATAGATCATATATAACATAGTGTAGAAAATCAATAGTTGCTAAATGCGCGCTATGCGTTAAAGGAATTGAAATACATACCCGGAAGAGGAGAGGCCATACCCCCCCTCACGATACCGTATGGGGCCAACACTGTGAGGCACACTGCCTACTAATCGATACCACACTTGCTGATTGCCGAAGGTAAGTCTCTTGCTTACCTCTGAATCTTCCAGTTCCCTATTGAAGATTTTTGACAAAATTTGATTCTTCCTCTTCTTCTGACATATGTCCTGGCTCATAGTAATCTCCCTTTCCTAAAACTTTGAATGCAACTTCTCTTCTGTCTGATGGTCCTCCTTTTCTCATTTCATAAGCAGTTAGAATTTCGTGTAATTGTGACATGGTAAGATTCTTTAGATTCTCCTTTTCTTCTATGGCAGAAACTTTTGAATCAAACTTAGGAGACAAAGATCTTAGAACTTTCTCAACCACAACAACTTTTATTTCTTCACCCAAGTTTTTCATACAATTTACGATCTCATCTATACGTAGGAAATAGATAGCCACACTTTAGTCATTATGCATTCTGAGACTTTCATACTGAATTCTAAGAGTTTGTAATTTTTCCCGTTTTACCTGCTCATCTCCTTCATAGCTTAGAACGATCTTGTCCCATATTTCCTTCGTGCTTTTGAGCTGCATAACCTTGATGAATTTTGATTGAGATAGACTTCCTAATAGAGTATCGATCACTTTTGCATTTGTTTCATACTGCTTCTTACCAGCTGTGTCTGTAGGAGTTGCTAATGGAAATGTGTATCTTGTTTCCAAAATATCCCATACTTCTATACCAAGAGATTGAAGATAGGCAGTGATTCTTACCCTCCAATAGACGAAGTTGCCCCCATAAAATATCGGTGGCCTGATACATGCTTCATTTTCGTAGTTGCTCATGGTGATAGATCTTCCTTCAAGCGATCAAGCTTTTCTTGGAGGACCTGCTCTGATACCAATTGTTGAAAATAATACTAAGAGGGGGGGTGAATCAGTATTATCAAACTCTTTTCAATTTATGCATATGAAACTTGCTTATCCATTATAATTTAATATATTCTTCAGATGTGGATCATTAGAACTATTGCAAACAGGAACAACAAAAAAATAGAGCAATAATCACACCAAAGGACACAAGATATAAGGTGGAAACCCAATATGGGTGAAAACCACCTGTTGCAATATGTCTCTATCTTCTTTCAATTAGAAACTTCTTTTACAATGATTTTGTACTGGTGCAGTCTTATACTACCACGTGGGCTTCAACCTATAGATGGCTACAACCTTCTCTTTTCTTCCAAGGACCTCGTTTCATAAATTTTCAGATTGGATCCATGAATATCAATCAAACATCAAATAGATCTGAAATCACCCAACTTCCTTGTACAAATACTGAGTCAATAACTTCTCAATACACAACAACCATACACAAATTCAGAACCCTGAACTCAGCAGTAATAAGTAAAGGCAGCTAAAAATATTTCAAGAAAATTCCACAACTTCACCAATAGAAACTTGTGCATATCTACACTTCTGTTGTGTCGAGCCTGCACACTTCCGCACCTGCTCTGTCTTATCTTCTGCGCACCTCCGCACTGCTGCGTCTTCTGTTCTGCGCACCTCCACACTACTGTGTTTTATGTTCTGCACATCTCTGCACCTACGCTGTCAACTGGACTGCGCACCTCTGCACCTAATCTGTCTTCTGGACTGCGCACCTCCGCACCTGTGCCATATCTCGCCTGCGGACCTCTGGGAATAGACACTTTATCAGTCCTCAACAATATCCCAGACTGTCAGATTCACAGATCTAATCATGCGCCAAGGAGATCTCGTCTTATCAATAGATTTCCTTTATAATGCTTAGGATTCTCCTTAATTCAGATCCAGCTATTATTCACCAATCGATCACCACAATTTCAGACCTTTCTCTTAATATATTCAACACATGAGTGCCCAGCCAAATAATCTCCTTTCCTTTTTATACACAAACCATGGACCAAAACCATAGAAACCCAATACAAGGGATCCAAAATGAGGTTTAAAACTTTAGATGCAAAAACTACGGACCAAACCATAGGTTCAAAAGCGTCGGACTAAATACCATGGACCACCCGTAAGATTTCCCACGTGCATGTGCTTTTCTATGCATGAAAGTGTGTGAACTAGGGGTCCACATATTTTGAACGGTACACTTGCGAACGTGTCCGTAACTTCCGAATGACACATTTGTGGAACTTGTTGATGACTGCATCTTTCAAAATTAGGAACCTGTGCACTTGCCATTTTCTGCCATTCTGAGAGCCTGAACTTGTGATCTACTACTTGAGTGAATTGCCATCAAGGACAACACTTATGTCATCGAGCCAAACCAGTGCCATAATGCCAATATGGTCAACCTCTGTAGTTGGACTAGTGTCTGGTAGTTTATTCTAACTCCTTAAGGTAGAGGCTTCAATGAAGGTTTTCTTCACTTCCATTAATGTTTCCTTCACATGCTGTAGATCAAAACCGGTCTCCTTTTCTAGGACCTTGCCAACCCATCCACCTTCTTCAAGTTGTTTTCCCTTATCATCACTAGTCACGATTCTGCTTTGTAGCTCAATATTCACATTTGGGTCCTCCTCACGGGGCTTGGCTCTCATCATATGTAAGTTATGAGTAGGATTTTGAGGTTACACCTGCTTCTCCTACATCTTGGCCATCAGCACAAGACATTCTTTGGTTGTGTGGTCAAACTAAGTGCATTGTTTACATGACAGGCATGTTTGATTCATACAGTCCTACGTGTGTTGTCCTAGTATTCCGAAATTGTATCAAATGGCCTACCCACGAACCCTACTAGGTCCTCCTCCTCCTCCTCAGCCTCATCTATGTCCCTCATATCCTCCACATGCTCCCCCAGTGCCTTGATCTAGAGGCCACATTTCTTCTTGCATTTGATATGTAGGTGTCCTCTCCATCATTAATTCATAGCTTCGATAGTGGCACTCATCATGGACCATCGATTGTAGAAATCACAAAACAATAGTTGTGGTGTCTGCACAAACTTTTGTAGTAAGTGAAAATTATTTGTTACATGTTTTCTCGCCACCTGGCAGATAGTGCACCATAGCGTGGGCCCCACAGTTGGTCCTGTTGGACCTTCCTACCTTAGGGGAATTGGCCCCCCTCCTTTGAGTTAATTCGCAAATATAGGGCAGTGATCTTTATCATGCCCCTCGTTTTTACACTTGAGACATCAAACTTCTTCGCACACCTCCAACTGCACCGCTTTTTATTTTTTCAAGGTTTTCAATTGCAAGAAAAGGTTTTGAAGTTCTGTTTGTATCTGTTGAGCTCCTAACGAAGCATCCTGAATAGGAGTTTCATGCAATCTCATCGCAATTTACAGCGCATCCATGTGAGTTCCTATCTATTTTTGTGATAAAGCAACCCTTAAGTGGGCCATGAGTGTAGCTATAAGCCAATTCCGATGTTGACTATTTGTGCGATTCATATTAGCTTCACGTATCCCACACTTTAGTCTATGATCTAGCTCCCATGGTGTTTCACAGGGCCTCATCATTATTTCCTTAAATCCAATTACCAATTGTGAGGCATACTTAGACTTACCAAATTATTTGTTTAAAGTGGTTTGAGTATCTACTAATGATGCCAATGGATTATCGGTGTAGTAATTAATGTACCATGTCAGCGCGTGATCCTGTAGAGCGGTAACCAACTGTGATTTTTTTATATTATGATCCATAATTTTTTGTGTTGTCCACATAACCTTCGCAAAAAACCAAAATTGATCTAGATCATCACCTCCTAAGCCCTAGAAAACTGGAAACTTCATTGTATTCGACATGTTGGCAGGAGGCAGTGGTGGTGGTAGTGTGGGCGAAGGTGTACGTTGTGGAGGTGAACATGGAGGTGGTGTGAATAGATGAGGTATCTACAGAAAACCTTTCCTTATCAACTAGACAAGACTCTGTGGTGAAGCATGTGTTGCTCCCTTGTCATCACTCAAAGGAGGTTAATTCAATGGGCTATATTCAGGGTCTACTCTTCCCCTATCCCTGAAGAGATTCCCACTTTTTGCAACTCCAAACATCAAGGCAGTGGCATAACCTATTTTTCACACAACAACATCTTAATCCAAGTATTTAAAGATCTTAGATACTTACCTCGCGGTCCTTTGAAGAAACGTCTCTCTGCTTCACTGCATCTGACTCAGGTGTCGACCATGAACTCTGTAACAAATCCTCCTATAACCTGATCAAGACAATGGTCAACAATGCACACGATCTTATCTTCAAAAGCTTCCAGCCTTCACGCTAATTTTGGATTCCACACTATTGGACCGTTAAGCTTCCACCTCCCTTGACTGTCTAACAATTTAGCTATCCACTCATATAGTTCAATTGGCAAGGTGCAAAAGAAATTTTCATTTATTTCGGTGAACAAATATTTTTCCAACCAATTTTCTTTTGTCGGGCACGAATTCATGTTTTCCTGCACCGCAAATTCATGGATATTCATATCCAACAACTTCTCAATTTCCTTCTTGGTCGAATTCCAGTGATGCGACATCAAACATCTCTTTATGTAGATCCTGGTCCCAAAAACATGACCATTTGCTGGCTTAGGGAATCCTGACCCAAGTTCAGAGTTAGTTGTGCCAAACAAATCCCTACATTACTGGCCCTTTAGGCATCAATCCACGATGCGCGGATTGAAGTCTCACCCAAAGTTGTATGGGGGATGCTGGAACAAATTTTTCGTACCCAGATATCAATGTGATGTCCTTCTGCGACCTAGATCTACCTTCATGTAGATCTTTCAGCTCTCATGGTAGTAACTTCCTTGAGTAGGCCTCTAGACTTCAGCAAAGGTCTACGACTGCCTTTTAGAGACCTTGAATAGGAAAATTATCTACTTACGCACACCATAGATTAGTTTTAGACATGTACTTAGATCCACCTAAGTGTTAGATAACTTTAATAGACAGTGTTATGATCTTCTCGTAATCACTTAACATTAATTGCATTCAAATAATAAGAGGGATCAAGTAAATTTGTGCATCAATACATCATTATTTTATAAAGACATCTTTCCATCACAGCATATATTGCAATCATACATAACAAAAGTGAAGATCTAAAGCACAATAATTTCTGCAATAATCTTCTTTATTAATCTTTAATATAGGTTTATAGACTCAATACTTCCCCGCACACTCAACTACAAGGGTCTGCACACTCAGTTATGAACACTATTCTAGGCCTTTACACACTCAGCTGCAAAGCCTTCCCCTCCTCTAAGACCTCTATCTCTGCACTAGGATTCTTTGTGCATACCCATAGACTTCTTACTTTTCTTAGACTTTCTAAGATACACTTATTTATACAATCCCATGGTTCATGGACTATGGTTAGATCTCAAAAGCCAACTCAACTTTACATAAAGGAGGTTAAAAACCCCTTTTGACTCTTAAATAGCTACGTGCTCTACAATCACAATTTGCGGAAACTTTTCATCCTTTTACATCAAAACTTGGGCTTTTTCCCCAAAACTGACCCTAGGGGACCCCATCCCAACACTGATGTAGTTTTGATAGCAGTATATGTTATCATCATATCTCCAATAACCATTCTCCAATATGAAATACCTCAACAAGAATTGGATGGTAAGAAGGTGAATGCATCCCACTTTAGAAATTTTAGATATGTAGCATTTGCACACGTTGCTAAGAAGCTATGTAAGAAACTTAATGATAGGATTGAAAGATGCATTTTTGTAGACTATAGTGAACCACCAAAGGCCTATAGGCTTTACAATCTGGTTACCAAGAAGTTTGTTTTAAGAAAAGATTTTAAATTTTTTGAAAATAAATATTGGTATGATCATACTGATGAATATTTAAATCAACATGTTTATCCACCACAACTACAAAGATTGCAGGTTCAGGAAGAACCATACCACTCTGAAAATGGTACATCTTCCATCAATGAATCCAACAATGATTCAAAATCTTCAAAGGATAATCAAAAAACAAGAAGCATCAAAGGAATATAGGAGTAGGAGCATGAGTTTGATGAGGTGAATACCTTTCTTTCATCTCAACCAACATATTTTGAAGAAGAAGTTAAAGAAAAAAATTGGGTTGATGCAATGAATCAAGAAATTGCTGCCATAGAGAAGAAACAGACTTGGGAATTAGTTGATCTCCTAAGAGACAAAACCAAAATTGGTGTAAAATGGGTATATAAGACCAAGCTAAATGAAAAAGGAGACATTAAGAAACATAAGGCAAGGTTGGTTGGAAAAGTATTCTCACAACATTTTGGTGTCGACTATGGTGAAACCTTTTCTTGAGTAGTAAGTTTAGACATTGTAAGAACTATTTTTTCCACAACAGCTCAACACAACTGGAAAGTATAACAACTTGATGTAAAATCTACTTTCTTACATGGTATATTGCAGGAAGAATTTTATGTGGAGCAACCTCCTAGATTTGAAGTTCCAAGAGAGGAGCATAAGGTGTATAGGTTGAAGAAATACATCTATGGATTAAAGAAACCTCCCCAAGCTTCCTACAGTCACATCAAAACCTATCTCATCAAAAGTGGTTTAAGTTGAAGCAACCATGAGCCAATATTGTATACAAAAGCTCATGAAGGTAAAATTATCATTGTATGCATTTACATCGATGATCCTATTTATAAAGGAAATATGATTTTAGAAGAATTCAATCAACAATTCAAATAGAGTTTGATATGACTGATCTAGGGGTCATGAAATACTTCTTAGGCCTTGAAATTCAGTAATCTACTAATGGAATTTTTTTTGGTCAAAAAAAATATGCCACTGACATCCTCCAAAAGTTCAGAACAATCAATTTCAAACCATCTTATAAACCAATTCTCAAAGCACCAAGCCAAGAAAACAGGATGTAGTTCCGCCAATTGATCCCACATTATATCCAAGTCTAGTTGGTAGTTTTTTGTATATCACTGCAACTAGACCTAATATCATGTCTACAGCTAGTTTTGTCTCCAAGTTTATGCAATTTCCCAAGATTTCTCACTGTAAGGTTGAAAAAAAGATATTAAGATATATTGTAGGGACCCTAGACTATGGTTTCCCCTACACACATTCTACAGATAACTTGGTTTCAGGTTATAGAAACAACAATTATGCAAGAAGTTTAGACGATTGTGAAAACACCTCCGAGGTATGTTTTTCTCCTTGGAACAAATTTGATCTCATGGGAATCTAAGAAAAAACCAACATACCAATACATTTAGTAGAGGCATAATATGTAGCTACCAATTCAGTAGCTTGCCAAGTGGTGTGGTTTAGAAGACTATTGGAAGATCTTTCAAATGTTGAAAAGGAGCCAAACATTATTTACATCGATAACAGTTCTACAATTTCTTTATCAAAAAATAATGTCTTTCACAAAAAAAAAACAAATGCATTGACACACATTTTCATTTCATCCATGAGCTTCTTAATGATGGAGACATATTACTTGCCTTTTGTGGTTCTAGAGATCAACTTGCATATATTTTCACAAAGCCACTAGGAAAAAATATGTTAGAATTCCAAGGAGAGAGATTAAGCATTGTAAGTTCCACTACTTGTAACAATTGAGATTAGGAGGGGGTATTGAGATATTAATCTCACTATCTACTAAGTTTCATGATATTTACTTCATTTTCTACTAGGTGTCATAGTCAGTGCTAATTCTCTTGAGTTTAGTTGAGTTTAGTCGAGTGTAGTTGGAACCTCTCTAGTCATTTATTGTTTCCCATTTCCTTGTCTCTATTCATAGGCCGAAATGCTCTATTTTTACCCCCTTGCTATTAAAAACCCATAACCATTAACCTATGTTTATCTCCATAAACCTCCTCATTCCTGCACTAGTCCAAGAACATTGTCTATTCCTAAATAAACTTCATATTTCATGCTCAAGGTTTATTAGGTGCTTAATTAATCATTTTAAATAGATTTCTTGCCTTTAATATTTCTTGTAAACTATATTTACCTTCCTGAAGTATTTGATAAGATAAAATATTAATCATTATACTAGCATGACATAGTGTAGGTAGATTCCTGCACCACCAACAATTATTCATTCTGTGATCTCCGCAACAGCTTGATCACTTTAGTGGGCATTTTGGTCCACGTCGTCTAGTTTAGTTGCGATCATCCGGAGTTGAACTCAAAGTGGGGGATATTCAGGGATATGGTTTAGTATCATGTCAATGACCAACGAATAGTTTGCACCTTTCTATAGCCACTAGCTTAATTTTGCAATTTTGTTTGTTATTTTGTTTCAACTGAAAGGCTTGATTTGGAATGACTGTGTGATTTTTGGTTACGGCCACAGGCCAAAGGGTTGTATAAAATATAACTTTTAGATAGAACTAGGCTAGCAAGTGATAGAGATAGCAATACATGTTGGGTGTGGAGCCTGATTATCTTCTGTATTCAAAGGTGTTGCCGCATTGGACCCCAGTTCGTAATGGGGCAGCAACACCGCCCGTAAAATATTCACTGCAGGAGGGGGTCCAGGTGAGGGTGACTGTGACCTTTGGGAGCGCACCCGAATCTAAGAATAGATGTAAAATTTCCATGTAAAATGTTGTAATTTTGCAGTCAATATGGGTCATTCATTAGGTGGAGATCTGACGGTAGAAGCTATGTTATATTTAGGGTTTTTTCCTAGAAGGAAACCCTTCGCTATATATGAGGAAATTGTATTGCGTCTATGTATATCTACATTTTGAGTGAGGAATTACAGCGAATCTGTTGTAGGTTGTATCTCTTTAGTTTGCTAGATAATATAAAAAGAAGGACTGGTTGTTTCTCTGTGGACGTAGCCTAAACTAGGTGAACTATATCCATGTCTCTCTTGTTTTATGCATTTTTTGTGTTTATATTTTTGCAATATTTTATGTGTTTTTTTGCTCTGTAATATATAATTTTCTAACAACTGGTATCATACCTGAAGGTCTTTCTGGTTGATAAACCTGCAAGAGAGAATAGTTCTTGGTTCGAGTGGGAGCAATGGCAGATGATGGTAGGTTTAGGGTCCAAAAAATTAACAACCAAAACTACCAGTTGTGGAAGATGCAGATGGAAAATTATTTGTACGAGAGAGATTTGTTCCAACCATTGAGTGAAAAGACAAAAAATTCGATGAGTATGACAGACATAGAATGGGATATTCTTGACAGAAAAGCACTTGGAACAATACGACTGTGCCTAGCGGTGTTAGTAGCATTTAATATTCCAAAGGAAATGACAACAGAGGGTTTAATGTCAACATTGGCCAAACTATATGAAAAAACCTTAGCCTCAAATAAGGTATTTCTTATGAAGCGTTTATATAATATGAAGATGTCATAAGGTGGATTTGTTGTTGATTGTTTAAATGAGTTTAATACAGTTACCAGTCAGTTAAGTTCTATAGGGGTAACTTTTGCCGATGAAGTTAGGGCTCTATTATTTCTATGCTCATTGCCAGAATGTTGGAATGGTTTAGTTATGGCCATTAGTAACTCTGTCTCTAGATCTAGTACTTTAAAGTTTGATGATGTTGTCGGTGCAATCCTTAGTGAGGAAATGCGACAGAAAAGCTCTGGTGAGACATCAGGTAATGCTTTGACTACAGAGACTAGGGGAAGAAAAATGGAAAGAGGAAAGAGCCATAGATATCGTAGTAAGTCAAAAAAAGGCAGATCCAAGTCTAGATCAGGGATAATGTGCTGGAAATGTGGAAAGAAGGGACACCTAAAGAAAGACTGCAAGTCTCGAAAGGGAAAAGAAGGAGACGCGTAGCAAGAAATTAATCATGAAGCGAATGTAGCAAGTGATGTGTTGCAAGATGCTTTGATTCTTTCATTATAAAATATTATTTATGCCTGGGTGGTAGATTCAGGGGCTTCATTCCATGCCACACCTGCTAGGAAACAGTTTTATGATTATGTTCAAGGATATTTTGGATAGGTTCGATTGGGTGATGATAAACCCTGTAAAATCGTTGGAATGGGTACAATTTTCATAAAATAGCAAAATGGAAATCAATGGATATTGAAAGAGGTAAGGCATGTTCTATATCTAAATAAAAATTTGATTTCAATAGGGTAGTTGGGAGGTGAAGGTTGCTTAACTACTTTCGCATATAAAACCTAGAAGGTCACTAAAGGATCCCTGGTAATGGTGAAAGGAGGAGAGGTTGGTACATTGTACTTATGCAATGGTATTTCTAATTTTGTTAATGCTTTAACCTCTATAGGAGAAGATATGGAATTATGGCATCAAAGGCTCAGGCACATTAGTGATATGGGGATGATGATTCTTCACTCAAGAAATATGTTGCCAAGTTTGAAGAATGTTGATTTAAAATTCTGTGAGAATTGTGTTATCGAAAATAGAAGAGAGTCGTCTTCCTTAGAGTTGGGAAAGAAAATAAGAGCGAAAAGTTAGAGCTTGTGCATACATATGTATGGGGCCCTACTCAGGTATCATCTCTTGGTGGCTCTCATTATTATGTTACTTTTATTGATGATGTTACCAGAAAAACCTGGGTTTATTATATTAGAAATAAATCTGATGTATTTGATATTTTCAAGAAATGGAAAGCTTTGGTTGAAAATGAGACAGGAAGAAGGTTGAAGTGTCTCAAATCAGACAATGGAGGTTAATATTGCAAAAAAGAGTTTGATAGGTACTGTTCAAACAATGGAATTTGTAGAGAGAAGGTAGTTCCAGGGAGCATGCAAGGTGCATGAGATTGCATGCATGATTGCCTTTACAATTTTGGGCAAATGTTGTAGATATTGTTGTTTATCTAATAAACAGAGGGCCTTCAATTTCCTTGGATGGTGGTATTCCAGAGGAGGCATGGACAGGTAAAAAGGTAAGCTACACTTTTTTAAAGACTTTTGTTTGTGAAGCCTTTGTCCACATTAACAAAGAAAATAGAACAAAGCTTGAGGCAAAATCAAAGAAATGTACCTTAATTGGATATGGTGTTAATGATTTTGGTTATCAATTCTATGATTATGAAAAATACAAAATCAGTAGGATTAGAGATGTCATATTCAATGAAAAGGTTTTGTATAAGGATCAACTGCAGGAAAATAAATAGGAAAAAGAAAACATAGAATACACAGTGCTTGACGAGATCACAGGAAAAGTGATGGTGCCTGAAAATCATAATGATCAATAGCCAGAACAACAACCACAATAGCAACAAGCACCTCAAACACTTGAAAGTGGTGTTAGAAGATCTACCAGGATAAGTAGACCCTCTGAACGATACTCTCCTTCATTATATTATGTATTGTTGACTGATTCTAGTGAACCAGAATGTTTTGAAGAAGCAATGCAGGTAGAAACCAGGAAGAAGGGGCAATAAGACATGAAATAAGAGATGGACTCCTTAGCACATAACCTGACTTGGGACTTAGTCAAGTTGCTTGTAGGTAAAACAACATTACAGAATAAATGGGTTTACAAGTTGAAGGAAGAATATGGAGGTAGAAAAAGGTATAAAGTTAGACTTGTGGTGAAAGGATTTGCACAGAAAAAGGGTATATACTTTGATGAGATATTTTCTCCAGTTGTTAAAATCAATTCAATCAGAATTATTTTAAGTCTAGTAGCAGTTGAAGATTTGCATCTTGAGCAGTTAGATGTAAAGACAGTCTTTCTCCATGGGGATTTGGAGGAAGAGATACATATGCAGTAACCACAAGAATATGAGGTAAAAGTGAAGGAAAAACTAGTGTGCAGGTTGAAGAAGAGTTTGTATGGCTTAAAAAAGGCTCCAAGGCAGTGGTATCTAAAATTTGACAGGTTTATGTCTAAACAACGTTATATTAGATTTCACTCTGATCATTGTGTTTATCTCAAAAGGAAAAATGATGGCAGCTATATTATATTATTATTGTATGTAGATTGCATGCTTGTTGCGGGTTCTAACATGCAGGAAATAAATGTGCTCAAAAGAAAATTGGCAAACTCATTTATAATGAAGGATTTTGGTGCTTCAAAACAAATCCTTGGTATGAGAATAACTAGAGACAGGAAGAATTGTAAATTAACATTGTCCCAAAGTGAGTACATAGAAAAGGTTTTGAAAAGGTTTAATATGAAAAATGCAAAACTTGTTAGTATACCTTTGGCTAGCCATTTCAAATTAAGTAAGGAGGACTGTCCCAAGACTCAAGAAGAAATGGCTCATATGTCTAAAGTTCCATATGCATCAGCAATTGGAAGATTAATGTATGCAATGGTCTACACAAGCCCTAATATTGCACATGCAGTGGGAGTTGTAAGCAGGTACATGAACAATCCAGGAAAAGAACATTGGATGGTGGTGAAGTGGATTCTAAGGTATTTGAGAGGTACCACAAATCAAACATTATGATTTGGTGGTTCAAACATTGCTCTACAAGGATATGTTGATGCAGATATGGTGGGTGACAAAGATAATAGGAGGAGCACAACAGGGTATGTGTTTACTATAGGTGGAACAACTGTCAATTGGGTCTCAAAATTGCAAAGTGTTGTTGCACTCTCAACAACAGAAGTAGAGTATGTTGCTGCTACAGAGGCTAGTAAAGAAATGATTTGGTTATAAAGGTTTTTGGATGAATTGGGCAAGAAGCAGGAGTTGGGAAAGTTATACAGTGACAGCTAGAGTGTCATACATATTGCAAAGAACTCTGCATTTCATTCCAAGACTAAACATATACAACTCAAATACCATTTCATACGGCCAACGTTGGAATATGGACAGTTGAAGCTGGAAAAGATACACACTAGCCAAAATCCTGCAGATATGTTAACAAAAGTTGTAACTAGGGAGAAACTGGGAATTTTCTCAGTTTTAATTGGTCTCCAAGTATGATGAAGAAGATGAGAAACAACGAGATCCAAAGTGGAGTCATTGTCCAGCAAATGAAGCAATGATGGAGCTGTTATAATCAGTCTCCAAGTGGGATATTATTGGGTGTGGAGCCTGATTATCTTCTGTATTCAAAGGTATCACCGCATTGGACCCCAGTTCCTAATGGGGCGGCAATGCCACCCATAAAATATTCACTGTAGGGGGGGTTTGGGGGGCGGATGCAACCTTTGGGAGCCCCCCTGCTGGTGGGAGGATCGGGGGCAGCGCCACCAAAGCTAAGAATAGATGTAAAATTTCCTTGTAAAATGTTGTAATTTCGTAGTCAATCTGGGCCGTTCATTAGGCAGAGATCTGACGATAGAAGTTATGTTTAATTGAGGGTTTTTTGCCCTAGAAGGCAACCCATCACTATATATGAGGGAATTGTATTGCATCTATGTATATTTGTATTCTGAGTGAGGAAGAGAGAGGAGATTGAGAGTGAAGATGGAATTACAACGGATCTGCTATAGGTTGTATCTCTTTAGTTTGCTGAATAATATAAAAAGAAGGACTGGCTGTTTCTCCATGGACGTAGCCCAAACTGGGTGAACCACGTATATCTGTGTCTCTCTTGTTCTATGCATTTTCTGTGTTTATATTTCTGCAATATTTTATGTGTTCCATTGCTATGTAATATATAATTACCTAACACAACTAGAGTGTTGATATAGTTTATGGAGGAGTTTGAAGATGGAGATGACCTTGCAGGGGCTTTCCAGCCTCCATGTGCTTTGTGCAACAACCATTACATCAATGTTGTAGCTTTTATTTCTCTTTTCTCTATATGTGTTTTGGAGAAGAGACTTGCTTATGTACTTCAAGTGGATTGTGGTATTTTTGATGCTCTTTGAAGTTAGAGAATGGGGTCTTGGTGTAATATGCTTATGTTTGATGAAAGTTTACATGTTTGACTACAAGTTAACATGTGTATAGAGTCATAACTCTTGCAGAAGTTTTTTTCTTTGAAAGAGAAACTAACCATTCCATTTCAACACTTTATGTACTCTTCTTTTTCTAAACATTGGGCTTAATGAGAAGGGGTCATTCCATTAGAGCTGATCCAAGGAGATGTAGCCTAGGAGGAGTGAACTCCTTTAACAATGGTTGGTGTATTATTGATTGATTCATGCTTCCATTAAGTGTTTTCATTTCATGTTTAAAGTTTTTCATGAAATTAACTTAAGAAAACACACATAAAAACTCATGCTTTTACTTGCTATTTTGAAGTACAAACCTCAAGCACATTTTTGTATTCTAATGAGGATCTTAGCATAGAAAACTAATATTCCAAATTTAGATCAAGGAAGGACAGGTGTTGTGCTATGAATCAAGGAAACTAAATGAGCACGAGAAGAATTCTCTGACACACGATCTTGAGTTGGTAGTGATCATCCATGAATTAAAGATGTGGAGACATTATCTTCTAGGCAAGACATCAGGATGATAGGTATAGGGAGCTTATACACAGGTTACAACAAGGTACAAGTGATCAAGATGTGGACTACCATCTCATAGTGGATGGTTTGGTCATATTTAGGGACAGGATATATGTGTTAGACAACAGTGAGATAAAAAAGCTCATCTTGAGGGAATTTCATTCTAAGCTGTATTCAGGTCACCCGAAATATTAGAGGACATTGACAACAACAAATAAGTTCTACTACTGGTCGAATCTGAAGAAAGAAGTGGCAAAGTTTGTGGTTAGATGCTTGGTTTGTCAATAGGTAAAATAGAGTGTAAGCATCCAGGTGGATTACTATAGTTGATTCTGATTCCAAAGTGGAAATGGGAGGTCATTTCGATGGATTTCATTACAGGTTTGCCAAGGAAATCTAGACAACATGATTCCATCATGGTTGTGGTTCACCGGTTGACAAAGGTAGCTCACTTCATTCCAGTGAAGTCTACTTATTCAAACAATGATGTAGCATAGGTCTTCATCATAGATGTAGTGATGTTACATGGTGTTCCAAAGAATATTGTGTCAAACAAGGATGCTTAGTTCACTTCTAGGTTCTGGAAAGAGTTATTTGTAGGTTTGGGTATAGAGTTGGACTTTAGTACAACTTATCATCCTTAGAAATATGGAAATATAGAGAAGGTCAATAGGATTCTGAAGGATATGTTGAGGATGTATGTGATTCATAAGCAACAGACGTGGGAAGAGTATCTTCCACTCGTTAATTTTGCTTACAACAATGGGTATCATGAGTCTCTGAGGATAAGTCCATTTGAGGCACTTTATGGGTGAAGTTGTAATACTCCCATCAGTTGGAGTGATCCACTTAAGAGGGTATGGATAGGACCATACATGTTCGCAGATGTGGAATAGGAAATGTAGGTAATTAATAAGAATTTAAAGGTATCACAGGAGAGGAAGAAGATATATGCACATCAGGATAGGGTGTTTAAGGAGTTTTAGGTTGGGGAACAAGTGTATTTGTGCATCAACTCCAAGATGATCTCCTTAAGGATTGGATCATGTGCCAAGCTTGCACCTCGGTTTTGTGGGCCTTTCATGATTCTTGAGAGGATTGGACCAGTAGCCTATTGACTTGAACTACCTCTGATAGTGAAAGTCCATGATGTTTTCCATGTTTCATTGGTTAAGAAGTATGTTAAATATATTGATCATGTGCTTGGGTGGTATGTATTGCAGGTGGATCTAGAAGGACAACTCTAGCCAAAACCTTAGCGAATTTTGTAGCAAAAGCTGCTTATGCTTTGAAATCGAGCAATTGATCAAGTTAAAGTGAAATGGAAGCACTTTGGGCCCAATGAAGCTACATGGACAATGGTTTATCAGATGCGGGTTATGTATCCTTCTCTATTTGATGGTTGAGCGGATGACTTTTGGTATATGTTTTGGTGTGCTTTTTTGGTATATGTATATATGTATATGTATGTAGATATCACCATGCGTTGTGTTATAAATCTCCAATAAGTGATATGGTTATCATGTTTGTTATGTTGGTTTGCTTTGAGCAGGTTAATCATTGTAAATACTACATTGAGCTAAGTTATAAAGCTCCATGGATAGTATGTTGTTCATTTTTAGTAGTCTTGCTAGTTGCAGGTGTCATTGAACATCGAGGACAGTGTTCCCCCAAGGGGGAGGGTTCTGTAACATCCCTGGTCAAAAATACATGTAATAAAGTTAATAAAGGAAAAATAATAATAAAGGTCATGGGACACATATCCCAAGCTAAATGTTGGGAAATAACATAGTGATGGTCATCACTCGTGATTAATAAATGGCTATGAAAATTCACAAAGGTGATGGTAAAGGAAAAGTGGCATTTATTGGCATTTTATTTATGAAAAATTGAAAATAAGAGAAAAGGAAGGTGAAAGGTCACAGGTTGCATGTGAGGAGTAAATTGAAGGAAAATAATGGAAAATGATGATATAGAGGCATCATTTGCTAAAAATGATTCTGATGATTAGTTCACAACTTTTGTCATTTTATGAAACCTTTTGTCATTTTTAACTTGGAGCTCTCTCTTTATTCTCTTTGTCTCATACTCTCGGACATAGAGTTTTCTTGAAGCACTCTTGGAGGAGTGTGGCATACTTAGGATTTGGATGAAGAAGGAAAAGGAAGAGAAAGAAAGTGCAAGGGGACATTGGAACCAACAGCTACAACGAGTTTTTCTTGTAGGTACCAAGTTGCATGTATAATTTCCTTACTAGTTTGGCATGCATGACATATGCATGTCGTTTCTGGCTATGATCTATCATTGTGATGGAGGATTTCTTGGATTAACAATGGTTTTTCCTAGCCTTGCTATTTTCCTTTTGTTTTCTGGTTGGTTCTCATGCTCCTTATGGTTGTGGTTGATTTATTAGTTCATGAATCCTTGCTTGGAAAAACACTCTAAAACCCTTGGTGGGTTGAGTTACTAGTCCTGTAGGCCATGTTTGGACAAACTGTCTGAAGCCCAACAACATTTGTGGGTTGAGTTATTAGTCCTAGAAGGATTGGTTGGAACAAATGCTCTAAAGCCATGGATAGCTTGGGTAGAGACCTATTTGGTGATGGTTAGTGATGTAAGACCATGAAGTGGAATCACTGGTCAAGGGTTGAGGTGGTTTGGCCCTCTGGAAGCCCTAGTTTGGTTTTCTTGGTTTATTCCATGAGATCCCACATTCATTCTTGGAATATGGCGCAGGAGTGATTGGCTGAAAAAGATATTTGGTTTAGCCCAATCTATGTTCAAATGATACGTGGAAGTCACTGACTTGTTTGGATTTGTATATGTTAATAACAACTCTTTTCCTTTAGTATTTCATGAGTAAATGTCATTGACATTATATGGCTTTAATGGTTGTTCATCATTGGTATATATTTGATTATTTTCTAGTTATAAGCATGTTTTATGCTAATCTTGATATATGTCTCTCATCATATTTTAGTTAGTAGATGAAATGTTAAAGAATGAATGGCCTAATAGATAAAAAAAAAACAACTATTGGGAGGAGACATTAGTCTGCCTTGGAAATTCTCAGATAAGTATGAGATCCCTATGTTCATATCTATTGTTATGACAAGTAGATTACATGTTTGTGATATGTTTGATGGAATTCCTATCATTCCTGTTAGGGGTCTAGTCAAGTACTTATTCAATTATGTACATTAGTATCCTTGTTTAATTGTTATTTATCATTTCTGGAAGTCTCATGAAGTTCTAGGTAGAGGCCTAAGTCCTAGCCCTTAAAACGTGGCTCAGAATCTAGGGTTGCAAGAACATAACTTCTTGAAAAAGGTTGCATTCGCTTGCATGCGTTGCTATGGGAGTGACTGGAGGGTTTTAGTATCTTGGAAAGATTTTAATGGGAGCTAATAGGGGTCTAGTTTAGCAAAAACTCAAGTTGTCTTAGGGTTTTGGCACTTGTAGGGGTTGGTTGTCTCTTGTAGGTTCTGTAGCTCCTGAGGAAGGTCATATTGGTCTTTGTTACACAAAAATATCATCACCATGATTATGTGCAGTCAGTATGGGTCTATCATCACTTATAATAGCCTCCTAAGAAAGTCTCAGACCTTAGCTCTTCATGTCAAGCTTTGGAAATGAGAGAAATACATTGAAAATCAATATTACTCTGGTTTTGCACTTTCTCTCACTTTTGCCTGCGGTCCCGCACCATTTGTTCATATTACCTACGTATCTGCACGCTCTGTCTGTAAAGGGGTGGGTGCATTACCCCTGTAAAAGTCAAAAGGCGCAAGTTTATCCTAAAAACTCACTTTTGGGTTAATTCTAGATGTTTCTAGAAGGAATTTTGACGTGGATTGTTCGCTCCAAGGTGGTTCATGCATCCCAAAAGAGAAGGAGCTAATCCCTTGATAGGAGGAGCTATCCCTTTGAAGGAGGGCTTTATCCCTTTTAAGGAGGACCTGTAACTTCCCTCCATTGCACTATAAATTAAGGCATTGGGTCAGTTGCTGGGGAGGTTAGAAGCTGAACATTTTGAGGGTAAATGCTGATGGAATTGGGACTTCCTAGTCAAACTTGAGAGGAGAGATCACATACCTTTTGGTTTCATTGGGAAGTGGGTGAAACTTGTCAAAGTAGAGGAGACTTCTTGTCGGACCCTGGGAAGCACTTGTACAGCATCAAGGCACAGGTTGTAAAGTTCTTCTTTCATTTGAATTAATACAATCAGATTCATTTTTCTCAACAAATTGTCTTATGTGGTTTGTTTCATAATATCCTTGATCATTATGATGAATATGCTTTATGATATTGGCTTTTCAGGTACTATTTAATTGTTTGCTTGTTTGTGTTTGCAGAATTACACTTCAAGGAAGCTCAATTGGAGCGAGGGAGCGAGGCTTCCACAAACTTGCACTGGACCCAAGGTACGCCTAAAACACTTGTTTGCCTTTATTTTTAATTGCATATTTAGAGAAAGATAGTTTTTGATTGGCTTGTTTGTCACTAGATATCGTTAGATACTAGGAAGGTCGATTTTTCCCGCAACCTCGACCCATTCCGTGTGACAAAATGGCGTCTCCAGTGGGGACTTGATTGTTTTCCTTGTTTTTACTTTGACCTGAGAAACTTGTCTTTTTGTTTCTGTTTTTGGCTTGTTGTGTGTGGAATTGGGTGGATTTAGTGGATCTAAGTTTGTTTTTCCTTTTCATAACTTTAGGAGAAGCCCGCACCCTGTGCTTGTATCACAGAGCGTACCTCTACGTATGTTTACTTTGCACACAGAGCATGCACGCACCTGTGTAAACTCTGAACCTACGGACCCTGCTAAAATTTTGAAAAACTGAAATTTTACTCTTTCAATTAGTTTTATTTTGGTTTAGATGTTGTTATCCTCTGCCCAGACCTGCATGTGACTTGTCAAAAGCTTTCCTTGGTTTAATTTCATTGGTGTTAAGGTTTTAGGTGAAATTCCTAGAAGTTTTGGTTACCGGTCTTGATTTTCATTTTGGTCGTGTAGTAGCTCAGAGCTTAGAAGCGTAGAAGCCTCAAATCACCTTGGTTTTTACTGGCCTTCTTATGAGTCTGACCATTTGCAAAATCTACCTTTGTTGAGGAATCCATCTTGTGTTTTCTCTTTACGAAACTTCGAAAAATCTTGTGTTAAAAGTTTGGATTTCACTTTTACAAAAGAAAACAAAAAATCACTTGTTTTTTTATTGATTTTTTATTCTGGACAAGTTAGTCTTTGGTTTGCTTATCGCCAAGTAAAACATGCTTAAAAACAAAGCATCTTGTAAGCTTTTACTTCAAGTAGTTTCTTATAGTTTGTAGATCTTAAGATTTTCTTTATTCATAGTTTTCTCAAGATTTGCTTTAGTCATAGTTTTGAGTGTTTTTATAAAAATACAAAAATCTCTTTTGAAAAAAGTTTGTTTTGGTAGCATTTGAGCGTTTGAATGAAAAGGGAAATTTTTGTGCAAATAACTAGTTGTCTCGTTTTGAGTGCATTGGAACAAAAACTCTTCTTTTAATTTGTTTGTTAAGAAAGATTTGTGTTTACACGCATTTGCATTCTCAAACTCCTTCCTAGCTAGAAGTTAATTGAAGAGAAAAGATTGTTTAATTATCTTAAGTGCATATTTTTAGTGATTTCAAGTCAAGTCTTCACACCACGAGTTTCATCTCTGCACCTCTTGACTTAATCAAAAACCAATAAAAATAACGCTTAAAGTAAAATTAATCTAGAAATTTTTTTATTTCTAGGGCTCTATTACACCAACATAGCTTAGGCTAGTGTCTTGGAGTAGGGAGTACTTAACTCTCCAAGATAGTAAAACAAACAAGTAGTTGTATCTTGCGGTAGGAGAGAAATCCAATTGTTGCATCTATGCTCTGGGAAAGCTCCTCTTAAAGGATAAGCACGAGATCGTGTCCGAACCAGTGTGGGAATCAATCCTTCCTCATTGGGAATGACGCCAGATATTCACGTATTACAAACGGTAAACCTCGAATTAACCATTGTCGAGGAGCCTGGGGTCACTTGTTGGTAAACCTCGGATT